>VYZW01018141.1:20688-34680 GCA_013401315.1 Balaeniceps rex | reverse complement strand
GCTCGGGGCCGGGGGGGCCTCGCTGCAGCTGCCGCAGCCGCCATCGCCGTCGCGATGCCGAAAGGAGGTGGGGGCCGGGCCGGGCCGGGGGCTTCGCCCCTGCGAGAAGCAGTGGGGGTGGGAGAGGAGGGAGGGCTGAGGGGGCGTAGGCCCCTCAGGCCCCGGGAGGAGCGGAGGGGCGCGGGGGAGGCCGCGGCTGTGGAGGCTCGGGGAGGGCAGGGCTCGTCCTCCCCCATCTCAGCCGGGGCGAGCGGCAGGGCTTGCTCCCCGCCCTCGGGTCTGAAGGGAGGTCTCCTTCTTCGCGTCTCCCCGGCCTCGGGGAGCTTGGGGGGTGTGTGTGGGGTCTCCTTTCCGCCTTCTCGGCCGCGGAAGGTCTCGGGGGGAGGTCCCCTTGCCGCGCCCCCTCTACGGCTATGGGTGGCCTCTGGGGGGTCTCGGTTTCTTCCCCCAGCCCGCTCGTGGAGGGCTTCGGGGGGAGCCTCGCCCCCCCTCACCCCGTAGAGATGGCAGATTCTCCTCGTTTCTCACAGAGCTGGGACTCCCATTCTGTGCCCCCCAACAAGCGCCATGGGATCGCAGCAGCCCCTGGGGGTGTCCGGGCCTTGGCGTGCCAGCCCCCCACCCCGTGGGACCGGGAGCGAGCTGGGCCCCATGTGCTCCCCGCTGGGCTGGAAACTGCAGCCCGTTCCCCCGTGGCAGGCCTTGAGGCACACGGACGCCCGGGGAAAGGAGTTTACAGCTACACCGGGGATCCCGGGGGACATCCCGGGCGGCACGCAGGCTGTGCGTGGTGGCTGACGGCCTTCCCCTCCCGATGATTCAATGGTGGAGGCTTTCGGGGCTGGGCACGGGGAATCAGAGCGGCCGGGCGGAGGGTCCGGCCCGGAGGGGCAGCCTGGGGGGGGCGCGGAGGTGGTCTTCGGTTCAGGGGCTCCAAACGTGGCTCCTTTCATGTGGCTCCGGCAGCTCTGCATCTGGGTATTACGGAGCGGGTACTGACTTGCTTGTGTGATTAAGAAGTAACGAGGGACTGACAGGCTGTCAGGGCTGAGCTGGATCCACCCAGAACCTTCTCCAGATGCACCATCTGCATAATTGGCTCTTGTGCGAGCGTCGGTGAAACCCCAGTCATGTACATTAATGTAAACCAGCCCTCGTCATTCATCTTCTCTGTAGTTTGCTCCAGTGGATTTCATCAGCATTTCCTAAGCTTTAGTACCAAATCTGCTTCCCTATTTAGATTTTCTTCAAGCACTTTTATTTTGTGTCCATTTGCACAACGTTAGCAGATAGGGCTGAAGCTTTCACGTATTTTTTTGCGAAGGCAAAGAGCTGTGGTGGGTTATAACCCTGGTTGCCATATTTAAATGCCCCGTAGCTCAGGATTTCCTGCTCTGTGTTTCATTGTGCAGTTTTAAATATTTGTTTCAAACGTTTTGCTTCTTGGGAAAAGGGGGATCCTTGCCCACCCCCCCAGGTCAGTGGGAGTTGTTATATTATGGAGTGGACTTTTGCACTCACTGTTTAATATAAAATGGGGATTTTAACCAGCTATTAATAAATTTTGTTACAGGATTATTTCTGATGGTTTTGTTCTTTTTTTGAATACCTTGCTTCAAAAAGAATAAGTGATTCCTTCAGTATTCTTGATTCAAATTCCTTAGTTTTTCTCTTTAAAGCTGAAGACAAATGTATTTCAATGCGTGCCTGCCTTATGCGGCAGTGGTCTTTACTGCAGGTGAAATCTGCAGGTGATTCTGTTTTAAAAATGCTTCACAGAGGAGGATAAGAATCATTATCCCTATTTTACAGATGGGGAAACTGAGGCACAGAGCTGACGTGAGTTGTGCAGCGTGATGCGGTGGGTCAGCGGCAGATGTAGGACCGGCATTCCACTTGTCTGACGTGTGGTTTGATCTCCCTGTGAAGAGCAGAGCCCTGTCCCTGCCCTGCGCTGGGCTCCCCACAGTCCCTCCAGCTGCTGAGCCGGTGGCACTGCTGCTCCCGCTCAGAAGGGCCTCACTTCTCTGTGTGCAGGCTCAAATATAGATGAGATTGATTCACTATTCCATTTGCTTCTTTTTAGGCATTTCGTGTAAGAGAATTTCTCTTGAGTTGCTTTCCCCGCCCTTATTACTGCTTTTTATTTGCACTAACAAGGCTTTTGTGTTCTGCAGTTCTGAACCCAGTGTAAAATTCTGAGCCAAGCTGGACAAGAAGGCTGCCTGGCATCGGTTAAGCTTGTAGCACAGGATCATTTTGGTTTATTTAGGTTTTCTTGGTGTTACGTAGCGTGTCAGGGATATTACTGTTATTTCATCTAGAGTGATGTCATTTGCTGGGCAGTGAGGTAATGTCTCCTGGGCTAGAGCGCTCTGTGGCAGATCTCATTCCCAGAGGGTGTCAGTATTGCCACGTGGGATGGTTGGGAACAGACAAACAGAAAACAAACGTCTTTGGGTACAGCAAAGCTTTTGGTTGAGCTTGTGGTTTGAGAGCCCATGAGCTTCCACGGCTGGGGTCAGAGAGAAGAATCTGGTCTCTGCGCTTCCCCATTTCATGTGAGAAAAACATCTCGGGAGTCTCTGGAAGGCTTCACAGTGGGGTTTTTGAGATAATTTATTCCACAGCTCAGCTTTTACTGAGCTAAAACGTGTGAGAGTTTGTTTCTGCTGAGCCAGAGGGACTGGTCAGAAAACGTTGAATTTCTAAAGCTGGCAGCCCACAGAGGCTGCCTGCGCTGGTGTTCCCTGTCCCTCCAAGTCCAACAACACAGCCAGGCGTGGCCATGACACAGTGGTGACCGATCTCTCCCATGTGTCCTGTGCAGTCCTGAAGAAGGAGAGACAGTCCCCTCAGCCCTCCCTGCCACCGTAAGGTTTCCGTTGTCCTTGGCAGACGAAGTGGGGAGGGTGAGAGAGAGCGCAAGGACGTCCTGCTCCTGCCATCGGACTTCAGAGACTCCTGCAGTAGCAGAGAGCTCCCTTGCCTGAGCCGTTTGCTTTTTGCCAGTCTTGCACACCGGTTCTACCTTGAGCTCCCTAGCTCAAGGCTAGAGACTGACTCTACTCAGCTTACTTTCCAGCAGTTCCTTGAGCTGTAAGAACATAAATGGAGCAGTCACTTGCAGGAAGCATTAATGGCTTCAGCAATTCATTAATCCACAGAATTTTGAACTTGAGAGCAGATCTTAGCCAGGCAGTCTGGCCAGCTAAGCTGACTCTCTCCTCTTCCTGGTTCCTGGAGCTTGTTTTTATTTTTCCTTATAAAGCCGTAAAACATGGAGGCTCCTTTCAGTAGTTTTTCAGCTCTCATTGTAAGTCCCAAAGCTTTTGTCCAATTAGCTTCCTATTTTCTCTTGGCACAGCCTTAGCGTAGGGGAGGAGTTAAGGAGGCAGCCTTGTTGGAGAGTTGGTTATAACTGCGGATGCCGCAGGAACATGCCGTGATTCCTCCTGTGCAGGAAACGCGGAGAGCGGCTGTGGGACTGAGCACCCCTTGCCAGCCCAGAAAGTGAATCAGAGAGGCCACAAGCGTAGGCATGGGTGGGCAAGGAAGGGTGGCGTCACCCAGAGCTGAGGGGGCACTTGGAAGCTCGTTATCTGATAAATGGTGTCATGGCTCTGCGGTGTTTGAGGGATGGGGGGTACAGTACTTTCCTGGTTCCCTCCCTGTAGGACAAACCTGTGCTTTGTTTGGAAAACGCTGTACAGCTGATAGGCTGCTCTCGGTTCTGTGGTCTCCAAAATCAGCCCAAGGGGAAAGAAAGAACTGATTCTATGACTAGCTTTCTATGGATCAATAATCCTAATTCTCTGTGTAACTTACCCAAAATTCTTGGAGTGTTTCACTGAGACTGGCAAGTTCAACGTGTCCTTTTTTCATTGTCGTTTAGATTCTATCAGAGGAGCTATTTTGGTTTATCCTGTCTGCACTGAAAATCCGGAGAGAGTGCTGCAGGAGGAGTAGACCTTTCTGGAAGCTTAGGAAGCTTATCGCTAAACCATTTATTCATTTTATTTTTTTGTACAGGTAGGAAAGGAGGCCACAAAGGCCGAGCAAGACAGTACACAAGTCCTGAAGAGATTGATGCCCAGCTCCAAGCAGAAAAACAAAAGGCAAGGGTATGTGTTTGCCTACGTTATGTGCTTGCTGTCGTAAGTTCCGGCTTGTACAGCATGCTTAACTTGAAGTTCATGAGAAATGGCAGCTTAGTCAAGTGTTGCAGGTCATTCTGTCAGTGATCACAATATGAATTCTGAATATCTCTGGCTGGGGAGACTGCAAGGCGTAATCCAGTCTGGTTCCTCACAGAAATGAGGCCAGGTAGACCATCCAGTTCACAATTTGAAGGTTAGAGGGTAGGGAAGATGGTTACACAGCAGCTCTAGACATCTTTTCCCCTGGTATTTCATCATTCTGGTCTCCAGTGTCAACTGATTTTTTTGTCTGTGCTCTGCAGCTTGGCTGTGGAGGGAAAGGGCTCACATTTTAACATCTTATTTTATATTGAAATTATTATATTTGCCCTCTTTCTCTTCTAGATTTAAAAGACCAAATTCCTTTGACTTCTTCCTGTACACATGATTTTCTTGTTTGCCCCTGACTTGTAGGGAGAGAGAACGGAGTTTTCTGGCATGAGTCCTTTTTCAGGTGTGCTTCTATGCCCCAACACAACTGCCCGACTGGTATAATAAAAGGCATGGCCACTTTTTGCAGTACGTGCTCTCTTGTATTCCCAAATTATCACAGCTATGATGGCACTCTCACTGCTGTTTTTCTGTGACTTTCTGAAAGTGCTGCCTAAGCCCAAATAGGCTATTCCAGCTGAAGCCTCACAGCACTGACTACAGTAGGATAATTATACCCCATATAGGAAATAGTGATGAATACCTCCCAGAAGAAGATTACTCTTTCAAGCAGTTATGAGCCATATTGTTGACTCCTTTTTAATGTTTTGACCAGCTGTAACTCAAGATGATTGTGTGGTTTGCTGCTTAGCCACATATTCTGACTTTGTGTTGGATTTCTTCTTTCGAAGTATAACTCCTCTTGGTTTGTTTTCTGATTCCACCATCTTGGTTTCATGCCATCTTTCCAAATTCTGAAACCGCTTATGGGTCTGATCCTGTTTTCCGAAATGATTCCAGCTCCTACCAGTGCGATGTCATTCACAAACTTTAGAAGTGTTCTCTACTTCCGCGTTGTTAATAAAAATACCAACTGGAAATGGAACAGGGCAAGCAGGACCCCACTTGAAATGTCTGTCTTGTTTCAAAACAACCCAGAGAACTGCTCTTTGAGAAGGATTTTACTTAGTGGTGGTTACATCTAACGCTATTCCGTTAGGGAAAGCTTAAAAAAAAAAACAATTAACAAAATTACTCCTCTTACTGCCCATAGCTCATCCACTTTGTGAGTTGCTCTGATGAGGGATATTTAGCAATGGTAAAGCAAGCTATGCACACCCATGTTGGTTCTTCTAATCTTATCTTCTAATGATTTACAAATTAATTCCTAGACCTCTGACTGGTAAAAGCTGTGCTAAAAAGGCTGTAATTTCTTGGATAATAGTATTCTGGTTGATGGTTGTCAATTTGCTCTTCCCTAGGGTTTTTTTTTTTTTAATCTAGATCTAAGATGGGATCCAGCTCTACACTACATCCGTGTAGTTTCCAGTCCGTGAGATATTGTGGCCTGGAAACGTGGGCCAAAATGTCTCCTGGAGATCTTTTATTTGGGGAGAGCAAAGTGCCAGTTGTGTCTTTTACAATAATTTTCCTGGCCTGTTACACAGAGAGAACAGCAGGGTTGTTTAGAGGTGATCTGCCAGGGCAGGTGATGCACGCTTAGGTGTTGAGAGTGAGCTCATGTTTTGTAACAGCCCGGCACCTTTGGTGTCATAAGGGCCACGTCAGGAACACCAGTGCTCTCAGAGCTGTCTCTTACCCCTCCAAAATGATCTCATTTAAGAGTCACTGTTGGATTTGGGATTTTTATTGACATACGTTTTCTCTAATTTCCTGTGATTTTGTAGGAAGAAGAGGAGCAAGAAGAAGGAGGTGAAGGAGCAACAGGGGACCCCAAAAAGGAGAAGAAATCTTTAGATTCAGATGAGAGTGATGAAGATGACGAGGATTATCAGGTATTCTAATTCTCAGGGCGCTTAATGCATTTGCACCACCCACATTCTTGAGGCAGGAGAGAGATGCGCATTCTTGACTCTGCTACCTATAGTAAATTTTTTATGGAAGGACTATTTTTAAAAGCCAAGAAACCCCTTACTTGATTGCGTTTTGTCCTCAGAATGAAAACCTGTGTATTTTTATAAGGGAAATACAAAGGCAAGAATATTTCAAAAAAGGCTGAAGATGCCTGGTAGTATAAATCTCGGTTCATAAGTGGTTTTGCTGTCTGGTAGTGAAAACATCTTGAATTCTGCTTTTGGGGTGTGTTGCAGTGTATTTGATGAGCTCTGATACAACACAATGTTGGGTATGAGAGAGCTTCTTAACCTTCCTCTTGTTCTTGAACCTTAGCAAAAGCGCAAAGGAGTGGAAGGGTTGATAGACATAGAGAATCCCAATCGTGTAATTCAGACAACCAAAAAAGTAACTCAGCTGGACCTCGATGGACCTAAGGAACTCTCACGACGAGAGCGGTGAGTCTTTCCTGCTGCCTCGGCAGCAGCGAGTGCGTTCCTGGAATTTCATCCTTGCTGGTAGCAGCAGCTTAACGCGGGGAGATGTTTCCCTGCTGTGTATGCGTCGGTGTTTCGGGGAAGCCCTTTAAGTGTGTCACTCTCTAAAGCGGACACTGAACAGCAGCAAACTGTCAGGCAGGACTCACTGTGGTTCAAAATGTCTTTCCTTACAAACTTTACCGAAGTTGTCTGTCCTCTGCGAGTAGCTATGGCCATCCTGGAGCCAGGCAGCTTGGCCAGGTGCACTAAGAGAGTGAAGTTTGTTGCTGTGAAGTGGAGGTAGAGCATTCCTTTCCTGAAGTTTTATGCCAAAAATCCAACCTAACTGAAAACCATTAACCAGAAGTCACCTTGGGGTCTGCTTTAATCTTGCTACAGAAGGTGCCCGAGTGACAGGTAGCAATTTCCCAGATTCCAGGGGTCACGGTGAAATTTTTGTCTGAGCAGATGAATAAGACAAGAACCAAAGTTTAATCTTCCAGTTTCATTTAGCAATGGAGAGTTTCAGAGTGAAAGATTTAAGCTTGCTTATTTGGGATAGATTGCTTCAGCAGAAGTACACCTTTGAGGGTAAGGCTGGGAGAAACATGTCATGGTGCTGCGCAGTCTGGGGCTAATTCATTTGACCTCATTGTGTGTCAGTGTCCTTATTTAGCTGAAGGAAGGTAGAAATAATCTCTCTCATCCCTGTTCAAACCCTGCAATAGATATAACCTGTGCTTGAAAACTGGTGACAGGGCCCCCCAGTCTCTGTGGGCAATCCATCTCTCTCCTCACCGTCCCTCGCAGTCAGAAAGCCTCCCCCTCTCTGCCTCTGCCTGCGTGCTCACGTGGATGCTCTGATGACTGGTGTGTTTCACTCCAACAGAGAGGAAATAGAGAAACAAAAGGCAAAAGAAAGATACATGAAAATGCACCTAGCTGGCAAAACAGAACAAGCGAAGGCAGATCTCGCCCGACTAGCCATCATTCGGAAGCAAAGGGAAGAAGCTGCCAGAAAGAAAGAAGAAGAAAGAAAAGGTTAGAGAGTGATTAATCATATCCTCTTACTCTTTGCAATGGCTGTACTGCCAAGAGGCATGATTTCTCATACCTCACATGGTAATCCCTTGTCTCCTGAGACTGCGTGGTGTGGCTGAGTGTCGTTACAATTTCTCTCATCAAAACCAGGTTCAGCTGTTTCATTCTTACAAAGCTCTGGGACATCTGAACAGGGAGCAGGGAAAGAGAGAAGGGAATTGCCCTTGGTATCCATGCTGTCCTCAGCCTCCCGAGCAATGCTTGCTCCAGTTTGGGGGTTTAGCGAGTTCCTTGTGCTGGGTGTGATTGATCTGCTTTGCATGCTGGGGACCCAAACGGCCCAGGGAGTTTGCCACTCCTCCCCTGCCTGGAGTTTCTCTTCAGCTCTGATAGGTGCGGACTGGAAGTCTGATCAACGTGTGTTCTTAGTGACTTCCACAGAGAAATTTGTGCATCAGCGTCAGGGTAATTTGTGGATGCCTGAAGAGAGGCCAGGGACAGAGGGGAACATGCAAAGGGGAGCTGCTTCTCTTAGCGCTGGAGGGGATCTACCAGGGATTGGCGGGGAGGGTTGGATTTTTTCCTGTTACCTCACTGTACTAGCAGGATTTCGGTCTCTGGGGCTGTCAAGCCACCACCAGTCCCTGATGTGCTCTGTGAAATGATGAAACCTCTGCTCTTTTCCTCCCCCAGCAAAAGACGAAGCGGCCATGGCAGGTAAAAGACTGCAGTCACTATCCCTTAACAAGTAAGCACAGGACATGCAAGAGGAGGAAACGCCAGGGAACTGTGCCTGGTGCCTGCCAGGACCTCTGTCGTGTTGCATACCATCGATGCCACGTAGGGTGTACTGCGGCATCGAAGTCACCTTCACCTCCAAGAGACACTGACGATGTGTTTGTCTTCATCCTGGCACAGATTTCCATTTGGGGTTAGGGGCGGCTGCTATCTTCGGTGCAGAACTGTGCTGAACAGCAATTCTCTGTAACAGTTTGGAAACCTGAATGTTTTTGCTGGTTTTAGGATTAAGAACTCATAGACAGGGGGCAGGGCGGGAGGGAGCTGTGCGGGAGGGGAGATGCTTCAAATATTAGATTGCAAGAAAATAGATTGTGGGGTCATGGTGGGGTGGGGCGTGGGGTGGGGAACTTTGACTTGCTGGTGAAAGCCCAAAGGAAAATGTATCTGAGGAATCCCTTTGGGCAAATGGCCCGTAAAAATTTTGCTGCAGGGTGTTGCAGTATAATCTGGGAGCCTGACTTCATGGACATCTGGAGTGCCGTTCCTTCCCGGTTTCATCCCTCCTTTCTTGCAGCCAGTCTCCCCTTTTTTTTTCCTTCTCCTTATTAGGGATAGTGCCAGTTTTTAACCACATCATCCTTTGTTTAAAGGAAAAAACCAAACATCATCATTAATTGTATCAGTCCCAGACGGAAAAAAACTTTATCAAGTTTAAAAACCAACAACAACAGAACTTGTATATTTGGCTGATTAAAATGTAAATTATCATAACTGCTCTGTCCTTGTCCTCTGTGTGTGTAAGTGAAGAGGAGCGCACAGGCTGCTGCTGAGGTGCAAAGTGCAGTCTGGTGGCGTGGCGACTTCTGTGGCTGCTGCTTCGCTGTTTCTCCGCGTTGTTTGTGGTGTGGAATTTGGCTGGAGGTTCAGGAGCTCCATCAGCAGACGCAGCCTGAGGGCACAAAGCTTTTCCTGCTGTCTCTGATGGACGTCTTGCACAATCTGATTACCGCAGTGGAGAAGACAATTACCCTCAGGCTGCTGTCTAACCTAGTCACAGTGTCAGAAGGCCGGTCCCGAACTGTCACCCCTGTCAGCCATCCTATTTCATGGTGTAGGGTTGCTGGAGCAGGAGATGCTCTAACCCGCTGTGCCCCAGGCGGTCCAAGGAGTCCTGCTGTCAGCCTGTGCCAGGGACACCAGCACTTCCAGGACTTGCTCGCCAAAGGCTGGAGGAGATTCAGCCCCAGAGCTGAGATGGGAGCTCTCGGAGTCGCTAGCAGAGAGGCAGAGATCTTGTAGAGATGCAGGATGACAAACGTGACTCGTTCTGCGTAACCCCGCTGTCCCAGCCTGGCTGCAGGCTGTCAGGGGCGAGGGTGTGCCGGAGGGATGCGCTATGGGGAACGTCGCAGTGAGCTGCCTGCTCAAATCCCGGCGGGAACTTCTCTTGGTACAGGAACGCCGGGTCACCTCTGCATGTGGATAAAGACGGAAGCCCTAGAGCTGTTCCCCAGCCTGTGCTTTTGTACCCCAGGGCATAATTTGAGACAGGAAATATTTCTAGGGAACTATTGGTGCCAGGAGAGGTGCCCTTGCTGTCAGCTCCAAGAGGGAAGAACCGATACGGTGGGGACAGAACTGACACAAAGTCCTCAGAGCGCAGGGAGGCGGATGGAACAGGGTGGTGGGAGGCAGCGGGCTGATGCCTGGGATGGAGCAGGGCAGGAGCCACAGGTGGAGGGGGAGAGAGACAGGGGCTTGTTCACACGGGGTGGGATGGGTCACACGTAGAAATGGGTGGAAAAATCTTTTCTCAGTAGAACGCGTCTCTAGCTAACATCTAGAGCAGAACCGGAATGTCACCGTCCCTCCTGCCAGCGAGGACTCCCCTCCCGCGCCGTGGTCGGCCTAAGGGCTGGTCTGCTCTGAGGGACACCACCAGGCTGGGCTTTAACCCGAGCTGTCACAGCGAGCTCTGATCCCGGGAGGAGCAACCACGTTGCACTGCCCAGGTTCCTTTTGGTGATAAATGGAGGATTTCCCTCGCAGAGACGCTCCGTTTACGGCAGGGCAACGCCGGAGGTGGGGCCGGGCACCTTGCCTGCCCGGGTACTGGTGCTTCTTCTGCCTTTGCCAAAGCCCGTACCAACCACTTCATCGTGATTTCATACCCTGTGTGAAACGTGTGACCCTGCCCGTTGTTTACCACGTGCAGTTAAACCCTGCTCTGAAACGTAGAAAGATTTCTCCGCTTTCTTACAGCTTCTTCACAGGCTCCTCGGCACTCCTGGGAGCAGCTGTGTCCTCCCAGCGTGGCTGTGCGATGGGACCCCGAGTTAGAGACGAGGAAGGTGGAAGTTGGAGATGCTCTGGTCAAAATTGCCCGGCAGCCGGCGATAACGGGGTGGAAAGGAGCAGGATTGGTTCGGCAGCCCAAGGTTTCCGAGCCGGCTCCCCGGGCGTGGGATTGCACACCTGATGGGACTCGACCGGTGTCCAGGAGGAGCTCAGTGCCAGGAGCAACGTGGGAAACCTCCGCTCCATTGCCACCTCCATCCCCTCCCCTCCCTTTTCTCTAATACCAATCCTGATCGGAAACCGTGCTGAGGCAGGGAGCGGGGAGGTGACGGTCCCCTTATCCCCACGGTCCCGATTCATCCTCAGAGCTGGTGGCAGAAAGGACGTGACCGCCCATGGCCCACGCCGTGACGTGCTCTAATCACGCACGTGTTCGCATGAAATGTCTTTAAAAAAAAAAAAAAGGCAAAAAAACAATCATTGGCTTTATACAGGAAAATCCTTGGTTTATTTTTTTTATTTCTTTAAGCGATGTATGACCAGCATCGGGTAGGATGGTAACAAAAATAGTAAAAAAAAATTGTTTTCTTTGAGAGCAGCCGCCGGGGCTGGCTGGCAGCCAGGGAAGCGCGCTGGTGGCATCGTGGCCGGCTCGCGTGGCGCGGGGGCTCGCGGGGGAAAGCAGGCAGGCGCGGCAGAGCAGGGGCAGGCTGGCGGCCGGGACGCCCTTCCCGGCTGGCTCCTTCATTTGATCTTGAGATCCTTCAGCGCCGACTCCAGGCTCTAAAATGAAACCAGAGGTCGGTCGTCATCAGCTTTCTGCTTTCCAAGGCAACTGGAGGTGGTTGGGGAGGTAACGGGGGGGCACAGATGGGGAGAAGCTGTCCCCTGGGGTGCCAACCCATCCCGGCAGGGAGGAAATCCCTAATTTGGCTCATTTTGGCTCATTTTTCAAGCCATGTGGGCAAAGCCGAAGCCAGGAGAGGGTGCTGGATCCCTGCGCAAGGCTGGTGTCAACCCCATCTCTGATGGCGAGCTGCGAAAGTGCCACCCAGGGGTGTCCCCTACCAAGCCCTGGGTCAAAGGAGATCCCACCCAGGACTGTGGGACCCCCGTGGGCAGGATGGGCCCCACCACCACGGCAAAGAGCTGCGCAGCGGCGGGGTGGGGGGACTGCAATTAGAGCTGTGCCTAATGAGGGTTCCACGCCGGGTGCTCCCAGCCTGGGGGGACCGAGGCACTGCGGGGACGCCTCACCTTGACGTCCCAGATGCTCATGCCGCCGTCCATCCCCGTGGTGCAGAACTGCGAGCAGTTGGCCTTCCCACCCGCCAGCACCGAGATCTGGCTGTGGGGCACAAAGAGGTGACGGGGAGTCAGCCCCAGGCCCCCGCCGAGCCCTCGGGGCTGCCCAGTTGTCAGTGGGTGGGAGTGGGGCCGGACCCCTCCATCTCCCCCACCCACGTGCAGGGATGCTCCAGGGATACCCAGGGATGCTCAGGGATACCCAGGGATGCTCCGGGGTTGTCCCAGCTCCTGGGGCTGGACCCCTCCATCTCCCCAACCCATGTGCAGGGATGCTCTGGGGATACCCAGGGATGCCCAAGGATGTTCCAAGAATGCCCAGGGATGCTCAGGGATACCCAGGGATGCTCCAGGGATGCCAAGGGCTGTCCCAGCTCCTGGGGCTGGACCCTTCCAGCTCTCCCACCCACGTGCAGAGATGCTCCAGGGATACCCAGGGATGCTCAGGGATACCCAGGGATGCTCTAGGGATGCTCCGGGGTTGTCCCAGCTCCCAGGGCTGGACCCCTCCATCTCCCCCACCCACATGCAGGGATGCTCCGGGGATATCCAGGGATGCTCCTGGGTTGTCCCAGCTCCTGGGGCTGGACCCCCTCCATCTCCCCCACCCATGCGCAGGGATGCCAAGGGCTATCCCAGCTCCCGGGGCTGGACCCCTCTATCTCCCCCACCCGCGTGCAGAGATGCTCCAGGGATACCCAGGGATGCTCAGGGATACCCAGGGATGCTCCAGGGTTGTCCCAGCTCCAGGGGCTGGACCCTTCCATCTCCCCCACCCACGCACAGGGATGCTCTGGGGATACCCAGGGATGCTCCAGGGATGCCAAGGGCTGTCTCAGCTCCCGGGACTAGACCCCTGCATCTTCCCAACCCATGTGCAGGGATGCCCAGGGATACCCAGAGGTGTTCCAAGGATGCCCAGGGATGCTCCGGGGATACCCAGGGATGCTCGGGGGATGCTCCAGGACTGTCCCAGCTCCCGGACCAGACAGCGACACAGCCAGGGGATGCTCAGGGGCCAGCACCTGCACGCAGCCCCCGAGGTGGCCCAGCCGAGCCTGTCCCCCAGCGCACACCTGATGCTGTTCTTGTGCAGGGTGTCCAGCGTGGCGTTGGCGGTGTCCGAGCTCGCTTTCTTGTCCAGGTTCTGGAAGCGCTCGCGGGCGGTGAGGCCGCGCTGGGAGCTCTGCTTGGGGACGTCCAGCTTCCCCCCAAAGGTCAGCGCGCCCTGGCTCTCCTCGTAGGTGAACAGCATCGGGTAGCAGTCGTGGCCCTGGGGAACCAGGCAGCCCTGCTCAGCACCCTCCTGCCGGCTCCCGGCGCGGCGCCCACCCCGCGTCTCCGGCCCGGACTCACCGCGGCCACCAGGCTGTTTTCGGTGATGAAGGTGACGGCCAGGAGGGGCAGGGTCTCGGTGCACAGGGAGGCGACGCTACAAGGGAGAGCAGGGCGTTAGCAGGGAGCCGGCCTTCAGCCTCTTCGCTGAGACTGGCACAGCTCATGGCACAGGTGGAAGCCACAAGACTGCGAGGAGAGGATGCGTGGCCTCCTCCGACCAGGTCTGCTTGGCCCTTCACCCCCACCCAACCCAGATACCTCCATCCCTGGGTCGGTTTTGGGGTCAACCCCCCCCCGCCACCCACACCACGGCCGCCCCCCGCCCCCCGGNNCCCCCACAGCGCGGCCGCCCCCAGCCCCCCTGCGCCCCAGCCCTGCTTACGCCATCTTCTTGTTGGCATCGGCGAGGCAGAGGGTGCTGTCGTGGCTCACCCAGGCCACGCGGGCGCCGCTGGCCGAGAAGCAGATGCTGTGCACCCACCCGCAGCTGCTGCTCGACTCGAACATCAGCTCCCCGAAGGGCATCTTGGAGCCCCACGGCGTGGGGCTGGGCCGCTCCTCCACCTCCTTGATGTAGGCTGAGAAGA
>VYZW01018141.1:5880-20512 GCA_013401315.1 Balaeniceps rex | reverse complement strand
GAGCCCGTGGGGTGCCCCGCTGGTCCCCGGGACCCCCCTCAGCCCCCCCACATCTCCCCTGCACCCCGTCCCCGGCTCCCAGCAACACCCAGAGGGGTGAAACCTGCCCCACGGGCAAGCCCGGGCGCTGGGCTGCCCCACACGCCTCTGTGCTGTGCCAGGGTGGGACCCCAACCCATCCTCGGGGGGTCCCCCCACCTCAGGCCCCCCCCATCGCCCACCCCCCCTGCCCCTCACCGGCACTTGAAGTCGCAGGAGCCGGCGGCCAGGAGGACGTTGTTGGGGTGCCAGTCGAGGCTGAGCACCGTCGAGCGGATGGGCTTCTTGATGTGCTTGCAAACCCACCTGCGGGGAGGGGCTGGCGTCAGTGGGGGAGCGTCACCACCCCTGGGAACCCCCCTGGGGCTTTTGGGGGGCTGGCTGAGGGTGGTCGGGGCTACAAGCACCCCAGGAGTTGCCCTGGGTGACCAGCCTGCAGCCGCAGCCAGGGCATGGGGACAGCATGTCCCATCCCCAGTGGCAGGGTTTTGGAGCACCTCCCTCCATCTCCCCATCTGTCTCCTCTTCCACCTCCTCCTCTTCCAGCTCCTCTGTCTCCCCCATCTCCTCCTGTCTCACCTCCAACTCCTCTGGTCTCCTGTCTCCCAACCCACGTCCCTTCCACCTCCCCTCCACCCATCTCTCCACCCACCCATTCCATCTCCCCATCCACTCATCCATGTCTCCATCCAGCCACCCATCCATCCACCGCCCCATCTCTCCTCCATCCATCTCCCCATCCGCCCATCCATCTCCCCAGCCACCCATCCATCTCCCCATCCATGTCTCCACCCATCCATCCACCTCCCTGTCTCTCCTCCATCCATCTCCCCATCTGCCCATCCATCTCCCCATCCACCCATCCATCCATCCATGTCTCCATCCATCCATCCACCTCCCCATCTCTCCTCCATCCATCTCCCCATCCACTCATCCATGTCTCTCTCCATCCATCCATCCATCCATCCATCCATCCATCCATCCATCCATCTCCCCTCCATCCATCTCCCCCAGGACAGGCCCAGTGAGGCCATGGCTGAGCCTCACCAGTCATTCTCCTGCTCAAAGTAGCAGATGGAGATGAGCCGGGAGCCGCTGCCCACAGCAAACTTGTTCTCCTTGGGGGACCACTTGACGCAGCGGGCAGCCCGGTTGATCCGCAGGATGACCAGGGTGGGTTTCCAGACGTTGCCCTTCAGGGTCCAGACGTAGGCATTGCGGTCGGTCCCGCACGTCACCAGCCGATTGCTCTCAGGGGCCCAGTCAATGCCTGGAAGGCAGAGGGGGGTGATGGTGGCCCAGGGAGCCATGGGGATGGGTCACTCAGGGCTGGAGGCCATTTGAAGGAAGAGTTGTTCTGGGTGGTCTCTGCTCCAGAGTCCCTCTTTGCCCTACTCCCACATCCATCCCAAATCATCCCACCCCACCCCTTCCCATTCCATCTCACCCTATCTCTTCCATCTATCTATCCCTTCCCATCCATCCATCCATCCATCCATCCCACCCCATCCATCTCATCCCACCTCATCCCTCCCCACCGCATCCCCTCTCCATCTCTCCCATCCCACCCCACCCCACCCATCTCATCCCACCTCATCCCTCCCCGCCCCATCCCTCTCCATCTTTCCCATCCCATCCATCCCACCCCTGGGTGCCTTCCGACGTGCTGGATCGGGGCCAGGAGAGGGTGACACAACCTGCTCCCTCTCCTCCATCCACTGCTCAACCCCCATCCAGAAGCTGCCGGTGCCACCAAGCGGGGCTGGGACCGTCTCCGGGGCAGGGCCACCCGCCAGCCGTGTCCCCGTCCCCTCCGTCAGCCGGGACTCACCTGTCACCTGCCCGTTGTGCTCCTTCAGCTCGTGGACTTTGCTCCACTTGGCCCCGTCCTTGCGGTAGATGTGGACCTCGTGGTTGTTGGGGCAGAGGGCGATCTCTGCGGGGCGAGAGCAGCCGGGGCAAAGCCCTCCCCTGGGTGCTGGGCTCTGCCGGGGGGGAGCGGGGCCAGCCACCATCGACCTGCCCCTTCCTGTGCTCCAGGCTTGGTGGGGCACGGTGGGACCCCACTGAGCCCCATCTACATGGTGGGGTCCCACCAGGCCCCCCAGCCTTCCCCCGGGCTGGCCCTGCTCCTGCAAGCTGTCCCTACGGGGAAGGGAGACGCTCCCCGACCCGACAGCCCAGCGTCCGCCCTGCCCCAGCGTGTGGTCCCGTGGGGCTGGAGGGATGGGATGAGATGGGATGGGACGGGACGAGATGGGATGGGACGGGACGAGATGGGATGGGATGGGATGAGATGGGATGGGACGGGACGAGATGGGATGGGATGGGATGAGATGGGATGGGACGGCTGCGGGTGCTCAGCTCCTGTCCGGCCCCATCCTGCCCTGCCTGCCCAGCACGCCGGCCTTAGCAGAGAAAGCCCTTTTTGTTCTCTCCCACATCCCCTGTGCGTGGCCGGGAAATGCCATCGGCCGTGAATCACCCGGCTCCGCTCTCCTCTCCTCCGCCGTCCTTCCCCGTCCCTCCCTGCGCCGGCGGCCACGGTGCCTCGGGGCCGGACGCGGTCCTGGTACCCCCTGCACCGGGCTCCGTCCCGGCAGCGGGACCGGGGGACGCAGGAGGACACGTGCTGTCCCAGCCCCACAATCCGTCCGTGGCACGACCTGCTTCCCCAAACCCAGCCCCGACCCAGCTCTGCCCCGTCCGGGGGGCATTGCCCACCGCGGGGATGTTCAGCCGGGACAGTCAGAGCTTCGGGCCATCCCTGGGGACGTGGGGATGGGGTGCCCCGGCTGTACTTACGGGTCCGGTCCTTGTTCCAGGCGTGGCAGCTGATGGGCTCCAGCAGGAAGCTGTGGTAGGCCATGGCTCGCGGGCTGGGGACGAGGCGAGACCCCCGTGGCCGTCAGGAGATGCTGCTCCGGCCGCGGGGACAAGCCCCCAGTGGGATCCCCCCGCTCCCAGCCCCACCGAGCGTTCCCTCCCGCCGGGGTCAGCCCCGTGTTGCAGCCCACCACGTCCCCCCTCTGCCAGGGAAGGGGTTCCCCTGAGGATTTCCAAGCTCAGAGTCTGCCCAAACAAGGGGGAAGGGTGCCCCAGCGGGTCCGGCTCCGGGGGGTGAGGGCGGGTCCGGGTGGAGCTGGCGGAGATGTTCCCCACGGCGCTGCCCCGTGGCTGGGCACCCCACGCTGAGTGTCCTGCGGCTGGGTGCCAGATGGGTGCCCATGGCCAGATGCCCACAGCTGGGTGTCCCATGCCCAGGCACCCCATAGTTGGGTGCCGCGCGGGTGTCCCATAGCCAGATGGGAAGCAGGGACCACTTCCAGGGACTCCCAAACCGCTCCGTCATCCTGCCCCAGCTGGCTGGAGCCTGGTGGGCAGGAGCCAGCCGGGCACACGGGGACCCCGGTGCCAGCACCGCCAGCCCCACGCACGTCCCAGGGATCCCACCCTGGGCAGCACCTCCTCCCTCCGGCTGTTCCCACCAGCCCTGCGGGGCCAGATCCGCCAGCTCCTTCCCCACCTCTCATTTATGAAGAGCCAAAGCCCCATGGAGGCATCTCCATCCCATCCCATCCCATCCCATCCCATCCCACCCCACCCCACCCCACCCCACGTGTGCTCAGCCCCGGCAAGCCGGTGACTAATCCCTTCCCCTGGCTGAGCTCCCACTGCTCCCGCCAGCACCCACCGACCGCGCCGGTGCTGCAGGACACAGTGACTTCCTGCAAGCCCACGCCGGGTGCTGTGGGACCGGGAAGGGCTTGGAGCAGCGGTGCAGCCCCCCGGCCAAGGTAACGCACGGATGTAGGGAAACACCTCGCCAGGGCGTGACGGATGGGGATTACTCACAGCTCGCCTCTCGGCTATTTTCGGAACTCCCTGAACGCTGCCCGTTTTCTTTGGCAGCTAAAAACGGTACAGGGGAAGGGAAAAAGTCCCTCCTAGCAAACCTCTGCCTCTAGGCTGGCGAAAGGAAAATCTGTGGAGCTCCATCACCTGCCTTTCACACGTGGAGAAATCCCAGTGCCGACGCACGGCACAACCCCTGCCATTACACACCCCACGGCCCAGCCCCTGCCGAAACACCCGTCCCCGCCGGCCAAGGATGCGGGCACGGCTGAGCAGGCAGCTGCCCAACGCCAGCCCCACCGATCCTGCCAGGCTCAGCACGGGGTGACCCACGGGAGGGTACAAAGCCGCTGCCACCGCATGCCACTGCCCCGAGCCCTGCAGCCGGAGCTGCGCCACGAGTGACGAACAAAACCGTTGGCGAGCGGGGATGTTGGTGTTGGTGTTGCAAAAGACGAGGAGCAAAAAAGCGCGTGAAGAAGTGGGGACCCAGCTGAAACGGCTCCCGGGGAGGAGGGATGGGACGCCGGGCACGCCGTGGCGCTTTCTGGCTTCAATGTTCGCTAAGAAAACAGCGATGCTTTTTTTTTTTCCAGGTGGTTTGGATGCTCAGAGGCCTGGACCCTCCTCCCCGGGGGTCTTGCTGTTCACCCATTTAATGCCAGTCCCCGAAGGGACGGGCTCGGCCACCGCGCCGGGGAGCGGAAGCCGTCCTCCAGCCGCTGCGGTAAGAAGCAAGGGCTGCTCGGCCGCTCGAGCTCCGGTCGCTCCCTGGCGCGGTTTACGTTTCATTTCCCCAGCTGGGTGACGGCCAGTTCCCTGCTGATGCCCCGTGGGCTGAGCCATGCTTCCGCCCAGGGGGGAGCCGTGGGGTGACCCACGGGGGGGCTCGGAGCCCCTTCCCCAGCAGGGCAGAGCATCGGAGGGGCCGTGGCTATCCGCCTGCTCAACACGGAGGCTCTCGGAGGAGGAAAACGGGCGTTTTCAGATGGCCAGACAGGGCAGGATTGGGACCCAGCGCAGCTCTTATCTCCCCGGCCAGCCCCGAGGCGCCGAGCAGTTCAGAAACATCCTTGGAGGAGATAACCAAACCTTGGCAGGAGCCGAGCGCTGGGGGCTCCTCCCGGTCCCGGGAGGAAGCCGTGCGCCGGAGGAGCTGTATTTTTGGTTCTGCTGAGCCTGGCGGGGCGGCGGGAGGTGCGTTCGCACCCACCGGCACAGGGACAGAGTGAACGGTCCCAGCGGAAGCCACAGGACCCCATGAAGCTGTTCCCCGGCCACCATGGTGGCCCTGTCCTCCTGCACTGCCAAGACCCCGGCACCAACCCCCGGGAGCCCCTCTGCTCCCCGCGGCGGCGACAGGGTGTCACCCTCCCTGCTCCTGCCAGCCAGGCCAGGGACACCCGTGCTCAGTCCCCGACGTTGGTGTGGGGTACCCCAGGAGCCAGCCTGGTCCTGGGGGAACATCGCTGCCCCAGGGGAGATGAAGGGCAGCTCTGACCCTCCTCTTCCTCGCGCTGGGTAAAGCTGGAGGCAGCTGATGCCCGAGGAGGAGAGGACAGATTGCAGGCAGCTCTGGCTCTGCCGGCACCAACACCCTGCAGCTGCCAGGCTGCCGGGCCTCCGGCAAGAGAATAAAACTCAAACTTGCTGCCAAAGCTGGAAAAAAAAAGCGGCGAGGCGCTGCCTGCACCCCCCTCGGACCCCAAAGCAGCCCCAGCCGGGGGGTCCCCACCTCCCCTCGAGCAGGGTGCGAGCACCGGGAGAGGTGATGGCCACAGCCCCCCATGGGACAGACCCGGCTCCTCGCCGGGGTGGCAGAGCTGCCTCCCCGCTCCTTACCTTGCTGGGCAGCGCAGGCAGGGCAGGCAGGGCTAGTTCATGGACTCTGGGCAGTCGACACGAACGGCAGCCCGGAGCGAGCGGCGGGAGCTGCTGGCTGCCCCGCGGAGGCAGCCCGACTTCCCTTTTCCTCTCCGAGAAATGCAACCACTTCCTTACGTGGGCGTTGGGGGAGCGCAAAGCAGCTCGGCAGCTGCCCTGCCCCTGCCTGCCTGCCTGCGAGCCAGGCCTCTCCGCCATCGCCATCGCCGCACGTGGATGAGCCACCGGCCCCGGGATGCTCCCGGCAGCCCCCGCTGCTCGGCGGGATGCGGGCAACTCGCCCCAGGTGCACCGGGGAAGGATGCAGGCAGGGGAGCGGAGGGGAAGAAGCCCCATCCTCTTCCTCATGCTGCACAAGGGTTGCTCGCAGCCCCGGTCCCCGATGCGTTTCGGGGGGACAGAGGCAGCGGGGAGGCCCTGCCTGCCAGTGCTGGCCCGCAGCAGGCAATAGCTGCGGTCGGAGCCCACCCGGGGCGAGACGCGCGTCGGCATCGCCTCCCACGGCCGGGGAGATTCACGGCTCGGCAGGACCCTGCGGCGCCTGGATCCGGCCGCCCTGAGCAGCGGCTGCTGCCGGTTCCTGCATCCCACGGAGCCCAGTGGGACCCGAGCCCAGGCTGGCTGCAGTCACGGCTGCGTGCATGTACCCCCACCTACCAGCCATGCACCCCTCTATTTTTTTCCCTCCTGCTTCAGAGTAACCCATTTTTATCCCTTTCCCAGCCAGGCAGGGTAACTCCCAGGAGCTCAGCTCCTGCTGGAAGTGCTGGGAAGGAGAGATGGGCTTCAGCTTCTCGCTCCCCCGCTGCAAGCCGGCCGCAGAGTCACGCGTGGAGGGATGCACTCACCCCTTCCCTCCCCGAGTAACGTTGCAGAAGCAGGACAGCAGCGCATCGGGGTCTCGTACAGGGAGGGCAGGGCCCCGACGGGGCTTCTCAGCTGCGGGATGTGGATACAACCACCCTGTATTTGTTGAGCTGCAGAATTAATCCCCATGCGAGGGGTCAGGTGTAGATAACGGCTCTGCAGGGTGGCACTGAGCGGGCAGCTCATCTCTCCCTTGGTCCTCAAGTCCGTTAGCCACGTTTCCCTTCGCACGTGCTGCCGTGATCCCAGCAGACACACGTGGAGATCCCGAGACGTCCCCAGAGGGCGGTGGGTCTCTGCAGCTCTGGTCAGGAGTGAATCCCCATGGTGGGAAAAGTCCCTCTCGGAAGCAGCGAGCTGCCCCATCCTCCCGCAGCAGTTTGCCCATTGCAGCGCCCAGCCTCGCCCCCAGCATCGCTGCCGCCCTAAATGCAGCAAGAGGGACGCAGCTCCCACAACAGCTCCCACGTGGCTGAAAGCTGCGGCTTTTTGAAGTTTTTCCTGCTGCCGGCATATTTTGTCTAGTCCTCCTTTGGCTACGAGCTGCTCTGCCTCTGCTCTTCACCAGGAGAGTTCAGGCTTTCCAGGTGTCCGACCACTGCCTCCTGCACTAAGACCAGCAGCTCTCATCCGTGTGGGATGGGAGGACGGAGGACAGGAGACCATCACTCTGCCCATCCCTTCACACCGGATCCCTTCCAGGCAAATGAACGTTAGGTCAGTTTAACATCTGCAGTAGGAATCCGGGTATGTTAATGAGAGAAGGGAGAGGACGACGTCACCCCCAGCACTGCCTGCAGAGCGGTTCCTTGCCTGCCGTCACATTTCCTCATCGCTTCTGGTCTCGAGGCTGCTCCTGCTGCGGCTCCTCTCTGAGCCTGCGCCAACGAGCACAGCGCGCTGCCTCCGCCAGGGATGCGCTGGTTTTGAACACTGCTCAGGTTTCCCCCAGACTCGACAGCCCACGGGGGAACAAGCCAGTGCTGTGGAGGCCAGGGATGAAGGCTCAGCCCTGCTGGGTCTCTTGCCAGATCCGACTCAAGGTTTGGCTAAATCCTTTACCTGCTTTTGCCCGTTTTCTTAAGTAGAAAGATCCCCCTGCATCCGCAGCGGCATCTCTTGTAATGCTCGGGTCCTCCGCAGAAAGGCTGTACAAGAACTATCCCACTGCACAGATGCTGGGGACGCCAGAATGGTTTTTTTTGCTGGAGTTTTCTTTGGAGGTGGGGCAGAGGGGATGGAAAGTGGCAGCGATTCTGCAGCTTCTTTTCATTTAGAGGCTGGGGAGTTTTTCAGGCAGGCTCCAGTGAACAGTCTCTGGCATCCCTGCTTGCGTAGAGCCCCATTTCTTGCCCCCAACAGTCTGTTACCCGGCGTGTAATGTCGAGCATATGCAGCCAGCAGCTATCCTGTAATTAAGACTGCAACCATGAGCTTTATTGTGAACATCGCTTTCAAAGGCACCGTCAACCCGAGCCACATACAAGCACGTGCTAAGCAGCTTGGTGCTGCGTTAGCTGAATACGCTAGTGAGTTCTCACCCACGCTGGACACAAAGGACAGCGTTACAGACGGGGGAGGCGACCAAGGAAACGGTAAAGGCAAAACAACCGCCTACCTTCACCGGGGCTCACAGACACCGGAGGTGGGATGGCAGCAGAACGCCCTCCCAGAGCGGAGCGAGGGCCTGGAAATCCAGAGAGCCGCTGTCTCCCGCTGTCAGAGGGTGCACAAGGGGCAGAGCTCTCCCCAGCCCCTGCGCACGGGGCAGTTCAAAGTTGAATTACGCCTTAAGCGATGGTTGTTTATGTTCCCCTTGCTCAGTCCTTTTCTATTATAAATATCTCCAACCTGTTTTTAATCTCAGGCTTCTAGCATCCGCATTTTTCTCAGACAGTAACCTACGGCAGTTTCATCAAACCTCAGTTTGTTGGCTTTTTGGAGCAAACGCCCTCATTTTACCTTCTCCAGCTCTTTCATGCAGGAAAAGGACAAGGCACAAAAATTTAGAGATCCATTTTTTCCACTCTCTCATTAGATGATTTTTTCCATCCTTTTATCTTATTTGGACCACATTTTTTTTTAATACTTTTTGGAAATAAACCACCACACTTTCAAAAAGTGACTTCAGAAACAAAACCATTCCTGTCTGTGAGATATAAGCATCTAACAGCACGTACGGAGATGGACAAAGCCAAACCTGTGCTCCTCGGTCCATCCGCCAAGGCTGGCAAGGGTGACTTTGATCCAGAAGACGCTTAACTCCATTCGCACTGTATCCTAGCTGATAAACCCAACCCCACCACCAGTCATCGTACACATCAGGTCACTAGGACTGCAAGATGAGCAGAGGTTAAACAGTCATTATTTTCTGTTTAGAAGGGAGAGGAAATTGCAAAGCCATGCTTGACTGCCAGGGGACGAAGGTGGGAGACACAATAAAACCAGAAGGAACTGGAAAAAACATCAATTCTCTGCACGCAACCAACACTGCACCTGAAAATGATCCAGCTCTGTGATGGCCACAGCTCACTTGCAGCAGAACAGCAGCAGTTGTCAGCTTCGTGAGCTTATCACTCAGAGCTGAGAAACGAGCAGTGTATGAAGCAACTCTGGTTCCAGAGGAAGTGGTAAATTTAGTCATTGGGGTTTTTTTAAGACACTTCTGCATTTTCAACAGAAATGACAAAGTCTTAAACCTTGTAAAGCAATGCTGTGAGCCAGATAATCCCCTCCAGAGCACAGCCGGTCTCAAGCCTCAAGGCAGCAATATAATTAAGAGCAACTAGACCACGCGAATAAAATAAGCTACGTGCAAATGCCTCCATGAGCTACCGAGGCTCAGAAGTGAACTTCAAAAGATACAGTCACCTGGAGACAAAGGATCTACACAGAAGCCAGACCACGCTGATACCTCTGGTAAGTGTGCTTCATTTCTCCACCAGTCATTATAAACACAGAATTTTATAGGCCGAGCACTCGGCTCTAAGATGACATGCAGGCCTGTGTAGCTTTACAAAGTGATTTGCTTTCAATTTGTCCTCCTAAGATCTGGCTCAGCAGATTTTTTGCCTCACTTTCCACATGCAGCCTTCCACCCCGTATCCTAGGCACTACACTGTGAGAAGCCTTTGTACAAATCCTAAAAGGTAACTACAAATAATTCTGGTCATTTGCCTTTGGAAAACTATGACCCACTAAATGGACAATGAAAAAGACATTCAGGTTAATTTGCTATTATTACTGGATTAAATGCTAGGCAGAGAGAATTAAGAGTAGTAGGACAAAATCGTTCATCCTCCAAAATCATCACCTCAAGGGAACAATTCCCCTGAAAGAAGCCCAGCTGAATCTTCACATCCAGATCATCAGAACTCCAGGTCTTCATCTGTCAACTTTAAGAAACTTTCAGTTAAGATGAACTTTTCCTGTTTTAAGGCCATGAAATATCAGTGGAGGGTTTTCCCCTCTCTCTGAGTTAATTCCCTTAATATCCCTTTTTTAATCCCTGCTAATGAGCATCAAAACAAAGAATCAGTTTTTCTTTTTTTTATTATTATTATTTCTAGCAGACAATTTACATAAAATTCCCCTTTTAAGTTAGTGATTCATAACTTCCTGCAATAAACTACTTAAGGAGCAGCTTTGGTAAAGAATGGAATGAAACAACCAACCAAAAAAAAAAATAAAAAAGAACAATCACAGCTGATTTTGAAACCAACACAATTCACCAAATTTAGATTCAGAAGAAAATCTGCCAAGCTGTATTTTCTCAGTGTTTCCAAATATTCCATCTTCCTCCTCCCTTTTCGGGTTTGTGCAGATGTGGGAGCTGCATTCTGTCAAGCAGTTTGTCCTGCTAGATCACGGAAATCCATCTTTACATGATTCGTAGACCTTGAATAGAGGACTCTAAGGCCTTGAAAGAGAGAAAATCTTAATCACAATCTGCTACACTATCCTGTGTTAAATAATTCAGTGTAAATGCTAATGATAAGAGAAACGAGTAAAAGCCCTAAATACTTGAGATTAGACTCATATTCAAGAGACAGAGACCACTACAGTCATTCATTTCAAACTCATGCATATAGAGACCAATGATTCCACCCCCTTCCCCTGAAACTGCATTAAAGCAGCTTATATATCACCTCAATTTCTTATTTGGCTCCTGTCCCCACCAGAGCTTTCTGGCATTACAGAATACAGACAAACTTCTTTTCCTAAAAGGCAGTGCACAGCTCTCAGCAGCTTGGGGAGGCCAGCAGAGACCTCTGTTGGCCAGTCCTCAGCAAAGCAAGCTCTTGCATTATTAAATCCTTCTACGGTTTTCAATACAGTGCTTACTGTATCCTCTAACTGTTTGAGGTAACTTCTTACTACTTTGATAAGTTAATTATGAGAGGGGAGGACCATGTTCTGCAGAAAGACAGTGAGCAGAGTCCAAAGGGATGGGAGCAAGAAGAGGCAGTGGGCTGTGTCGTACCAATGCTCATTCCAGCCTGATTGTGGCTGAGGTGGAAGTTGGAAAATAAAAGAATTAGTCCAATTCCTAGGGGGACATTAAGCAATTCCATTAAAAAATTAAGTCTGGATTAGCACCATCTGCCAAGCAAAGTATATCTGCGTTTATGCTGAATCTTGGATCTGTCTTCCTCATGGAGTTCACTAATGGTCTTGAGTATTCCAGTCTGGATTTCCTACCGCTAATAAAATCTGCATTAGGGCTGAGCCCCAGAAGTTGATGCTAGAGATCAAAAAAACCCACCACCGCACCCAGTTGACATAAACATGGTGGCAAAAGCATACCTTAAAATCCCAGATGGTCATTGCTCCATCAATGCCGGTAGTGCAGAATTTACGACAATCTCGTTTGTCTATCTCATAAATAGACACTTGGCTGAAAACAGAGAGCGATAGCTGTAACACAGACACCCATTCCAGAGAGCCAAAAAGCTGGGAAATTTGGGCTGAATTCAACTCCTACTCTCTCAAAGGAAGACACGAGTATAGCAGAGCTTACGCCAGATTTTTGGTACAATGCTTCACAAAAATAAGCAAAGAAAAAGGATGCTGAAAGTTCTTTTATCACTTGGTGACTGTAGCCTAAACATTTTCTTTGAATAAAGACAAAGTGCTTCAGAAATGTCAGCGTCCTCTGCGCTCACATACTTTTTTAAGTGCAAGGATATTTTACTCGATTAACCTGAACCAACCCTCTTGATGAATAATACACCTGAAAATAACATCTGAAATAGGAAGCTGGTATGTGAATTCCTGTTTCGGTGAATTTTGCTGACTAGATTTTGCACAGTGCTACCAACCTCTTGTGAACTATCTACATATTTGATAAGATAAACTGTGTTCAAGTTACAGAACACATTAAACATGAGCAAATAGCAGTAGCATGCATGCCGTGTTAATGATTAACTTTACCAGCTTCCAAATAAGTCCCAGAAATAGACAGCTGTTAGTGAAAGACTAAAATGAAAATGGGATACCAGCGAAACCCATCTGGTATAGCAAATTTGAGCTCTCATAGGTTTGCACTACATCCTGGGAAACCAACGTGATGCGGAGAGCATTCCTTCCCATCCTGTTGACGGCCAAGACACTCACGTTATACTGTTTTGGTGCAGTGTCTCCAGGGTAGTGTTACGATCTTCTGTAGTGGCTCTTTTATCCATGTTTCGGAAGCGTTCCATAGCAGAAATATTGCGCTGGATGCTCTGTTTTGGAATGTCTAGTTTGGAAACGAAGGTCAGCAAGCCACGGTCATCACAGTTGAAGAGCATCGGGCAGCAGTCGTGGCCCTGCAACCAGACATCATGAAAGCATGTCAAGAAACATAAACAACATAATCACCATTTCATTTTTCTGCTGCTGTTAATTGCAGAAATGCAAAGACTGACACTATGGAAGAGCTTGCTTATTACTAACTTCGTAAAGTATGGTGTTTCTCCCCCTCCAAAACACTACAACACTCTACAAGGAGAAAATCATAGACACTTACAGCTGCCACCACGCTGTTCTCAGAGACAAACGACACACTCAGGAGCGGGAGGAACTCTGTTTTCAGCTGCGAAACCCTAAACACAAGAACATTTGTTAGAGAACTTCATTGAAACCTCTCATCGTTGGCTCCAACAAAAAATAGAGACCATTCCCACACAAGGATTATTGTAAAAGAAGTCAGTGTAGCTCAGTTGTCCTGAGACGACACCAGAAGGTTGTAATTTGTAATAAAAAGTTTTAACCTAATGAAAGTGTCCTGGGAAGATCTGTAACAAACATGAAGTATTCCAGGTGAAAGGATGAAATTAATCTAGTATTGTTTAAACTCTTGCTGCTGTTTACAAAGAATATCCCCAAAAAAGGTTCAAATTGATGAAGCTATTAATTTCATTTGCATATAAAAAACACTTGAAGTTTTAGTGCTTGACATCATCTTTTCAGGAGGACAAAGCCTGTATGTTAATTTAAGTCAACTTTTGTGATTTTAAAACAAAAGAGAAAAGAATTCTAGAACACTCTATACTTAATGATACCCCCAGCCATGTACTTATACAGCTGTAGCCATCAGAACCATAATTCAAAATGAAGCACAGGAATGGCTGGATGATCTACCAGAGATCTCTGCTATCAAAAGGTACGGGGAATCTCTTCCTTCTTGGTTAGAAAGCCAAGGACACTGAAAAGTTATTCAGATCAAAATGAGGAGCAGAAGGAGAAATTGGTAATAAAATATTTCGTTGGATTGGAAGGTGTAAGTTGAAACTTTGCAGCAGCAGTGTCTTAAGGACAGCGGTTGGGATTAACATTTCATTAAATGAACAACATATTTTCTAGATCCTGCTTGGGGATAGGGTCTTAGTAGTCATGGAGTGAGCATGTTTCTGTATTCTCTTCAATCCATTTACAAGGAANTTCCCCCCCCCCCCCAAAGTGAATTGACTATACCCTCACTGAAGAATTCTTACAGGAAATCTAAATTATATAATCTAAAATTCTAAGAATCTACCTTATTTATATAGGCCTCAAAGAGACTCCTAGAATCTACAGTAAAATTGTCAAAACTGGAAACGGCAGTCACAGCTCTCGTTCTTGCAAGCACAATATTCCACACACTGCCTCTTCCTATGTCAAACAGCTAATAACTAACAGAAAGAGCACACTTACATCATATTTTTTGAGGCATCAGCAACTGACACGGTACTATCGTGACTGACCCAGGCTAGGCGGTTACCGCTGGCAGAAAAACTGACACTATGCACCCATCCGCCACTTCCAGCGCCCCCAAATTCTGACATCAGCTGCCCAAAAGGCATTTTGGAGCCCCATGGTGTACTGGCTGGTTTTTCATCCACTTCCTTAATGTAAGCAGAAAACACCCTGCAAATAGAAGATTTCAGCGTGAATAAAGACAGAAAAAACCTGCTGGGAGCTTCATATACATTTCACATTGGAAGCAAGTAGATGTATTCCAATTCTACCAAAATAAAATACTACGGTATCTTTAAACAACAAGCCACTAGTGGCCAGGAAGCTTCAGTATACAGAGAGAAAGCAATAGTAGAAAGAGTGTAATGCATATAGGTTTCTCATAAATGCCATTCTTGTATCTCTCTCCTTTTTTTCCAGAAGATGGCACAAAAACATACGTTGTCATTGCATTTTCCCCTGTGCTAAGATTTCCCTTTCATCCTTTTGCAGTGTTAATAACTCTCAGAGTCAATTCTTCAGTTAGAGAAAAATGACAAATTGCACTGTATAATTAGAAGCTAGTACAAACACCTACAAAATTACCCACTTTTTAAGAACATTCACTTTTTAGCAGGATTTCAAAGAAAGAAAACTGATGTTCAAGTGCCAGCAAAGGGGCTCTGAGCCACCTTATTCTGGCTCATTACTGAAAGAATGCCTTGAAAACCTGAAATACCACAATGTTTTTACAGTTTTTTTCCCAGCACTACAATTTTCAAGATACCGT
>VYZW01018138.1:621-25886 GCA_013401315.1 Balaeniceps rex | reverse complement strand
AAATGCATGTTGGGGTGTAAGAGCAAGAACACAGTTTGGGATGAAAGCAGGAGCAGGAGCTCGCTGCTCCCCCCGCTGAGCCCTCTGAATGAGGCTGTGTTCCTATGCCGGCTCCCCGTGCCCTCGGGTGATGGCCTGGGGCTGCCGACCACGAGCAGCGAGACACCCGCTGCCATCAGAGGGGCAATTTAGTTGGGGGCCAGCAGGCAAGGGTCACACACATGGTCCCTTTGGCATCAAAGCGGCTCTGTTTGCTGACCAACGCCGGGAGGGTGCGGCAGGATCATGGGGATGCTCAGGGGCAGGCACATGCTCCCAGATGGGCAGTGTCGGGAATAGGTGGGGGACGTGGGGACTGTGGTGCCACCCATGGAGTGACTTGAGATGCTCCTGTGTGCCGGGGTCCCCTGCATCCTAGCCGGGATGGGATGCATGGGGCCACGCTGGCAGCCCCAGCTTGGGCCAGTCAGGAAGGTCATGGCAGAGTGGAAAGGTGGCTTGGAGCATCCTTGGGGCCTTTCCAATGGCAACAGGAACAAATGGCTGGGTCACTGCAGTGAGAGGCATCCCCGCAGCCGTCCTGTGCCAGCATCCGACCCAAAACCACTGTGGCGTCAGCCGTCTCTGGCCCTCTGTGCTCTGTGGTGGGTGCTGCCAGTTTGACACAGGGAGGAGAGGGTGCAATATTTGGGCTCTGGGTGCCCTTTGGAAAAAGCAGGCATGGCCTGAAAGTTTGGGGTTGAGAAGGGGCACTTGGCTTTTACAGGGGAGCAGCTGTTTGAAGGGGTCTCGCCTCACACCCCCAGCTCCCCAGGCCCCATCCGGCCTTGCAGCTCTGGCCTCTGCCTGCTTTGCGTGTTGCGCAGGGGAAAGATGGCTCCCTGTTTGCTTTGGGAAGCACTGGCACCCAGCTCCCACCTTGGGCTCGGGGGCAACTGGCATGTTTGGGGAAGGGGGAGGATCCCAGAGCCAGCTGAAACGCCAAGGGGAGCGTGGTTGAAAATTGCATTGCTAACAAAAGCGTCTTTCAGCCTGTCCCTGTTATCCCAAGCCCTGGGGGCAGACGATGGCTTGTCTGGCTACAGAAATTGCAGTGCTGGCTCTTACACCAGTGTGGACCCCTGGGAGGAAGCTCTGGTTTCCTCTTCCCTTAAAGCTGCTGTGAATTTGGCTTCCTCCAGCCCGAGATAAGCTCCATCCCTGCATCCTGGTGTTTGCGGTCGGCTTGGCCGCAGCTGCCTGCTGCAGGGTGGCTGGCGTGGCTGGGGATGGCATGGCTGGGGATGGGACAGTGGGAGCGAGCTTGTGGGGTGCCTGAGCATATGCTGTCTCGAGGGTGGGTGCCAGGCTGGGGCTCGCTGCAGGTCTGGGGGAGCCCCACTCTCTTGCCCCATCATTTTTGGTGTAGGGCTGCGCACATCTGGGCAGAGACAGAGGGGCTGTACTGAGCCCTTCCCCTTCGAGAGGGCTGGGGATGCCCCATGGGGAAGCCCAATCCCAGCGCAGGGCAGATGAGGGGATTAGGGCTGGTGCAAGACCAGGAGGGAGGTTTCCTCCCAGCCGGGTGCTCAGTTTTGGGATGCCAAGCTTGGGAGGGACTGGGGGCTTGGGGGAGCAGAGTGGGCACAGAGTAGTTTCAGAGCAGCAGGCTCAGGAGAGGATCAGTGGGTCTGGAGTCTGGCAGACAGAAAACTTGCCCCCACCTCTAATTGGTGGCATTTCTAATGTCCCTGCTGCCTGGGTCCCTGTCATGGGGCTGGCACTGGCATTGGGGCTTGGCAGCAGGAGGAGGCTGGGGATGCTCCATGTGCACAGGTACCCCCAGGCTTTGGAAGAGGCACCCAGGTTTTCATCTCCTCCCACCATCCCAAGAGATGTGTTTTCCTTCCAGACTGGGCAAGGCTGGGCTGATTTCTTCTTTTTTCTTTTTTTCCTCTTCTTTTTATTTTTTTTTAAGAGCTCTGGAGGAGAATGCCTGGCTCCAGAGCAGGGTGGAGGTTCCTGGCTGGTCCTCCCAGGCTCAACACACCTCTGATAACTACCTGTTGCTCACATGAAACACCAGGGATGGAGTTCGGGACACTGAGTTGTCTCAGCTCCTGCTCCTGACTTGGGATGGGGCCAAAATCAGCACCAACCATCTGTTCCTGGTGCGGAGGCCGTTTGAGAGCCAGGGTGGTTGGGTTTCCTCGCTCCCGGGAAACACAGAGTTAAAAAGCACCCGGCGTGTTCGATCCCATTGAGTTGGCACCCGCCCCAGCGGTTGACATAGGAGAGGAGGAATCCAGCGCCCGATGTGTGGGCGATGAGGATGTGCCTGCTGCCAAAACAACAGGAGCTGGCGTACAGAGGGCCGGCTCGCCCCAGCCAGATGTTCAGCTGTGTCGGGTAGGAGAGACTGTCCTGAGCAGAACTTCCCCAAGTGCCTTGAGAAAAAGGAGTCAGGAAAGGAGGCAAGCTCCAAATTGAGATCATCTGGGAAGCTGACAGGATGCGCTGGCTCGAGTCCCATTCCCAGGGTGTTGCAAGGGGATGGCTCTGATTTATTTCCAGCCAGGGTGACCCTGTGAGCTTGTCCTGGGATGACGTGGGGGGTCACTGTGGCCCCCGGGCGAGTATGGATGCAAGACACTTCCTCGCAGCTCCATGGTTGCTCAGCATCCTGGTGCTCTGGCAGCATCCCCTGCTGCCTGCACAGGCATGTTGCTACCATGGGCAAGATCCCTTTGGTTTTATCCATCTCAGGGACGTCCTGGCTGTGGTTGGGGGGTCAGCAGCAGGGAATGGATGACATTTTGGGAGCCGCATCCCCACTGTGTGGTGAGAGCAGCTCAAGGAGCTTTGCTGCCTTGGCCAACCTGCAGCCTGAAGGAAAATCCTGGGCCCTGGGAGGGTGAGTGGAGGAAGCTGCTGAAGAGTGGTGTTTGGGGAAGGCATGGCCAGTGGTGTCCTCCCAAGCTGCCTTGCTGAGGGTGACCAACCTCACCAAGCTGGCTGTGACCATCCCCTTTCCCTTCCTCTTGCAGAGAACCTGAGCACCGAGGTCAGCCTCCTGGAGCTGATTGGAGACCCCCCACCAGAGGAGATCCTCAAAATTTATGGCCCCGACAACAACCCTGGCTATGTCTTTGGCCCCAATGCCAACACGGGCCAGGTGGCCCGGTACCACCTGCCGAGCCCTTTCTACCGGGACTTTTCCCTCCTGTTCCACATCCAGCCCACCACCCCCCGGGCCGGCGTGCTCTTTGCCATCACGGACTCCTCGCAGAGCATCATCTATGTGGGCGTCAAGCTCTCGGAGCTGCAGGCGGGCAGGCAGCAGATCATCTTCTATTACACAGAACCGGGCTCGCCAAGATCATACGCAGCAGCCACCTTCACCGTGCCCACCTTGCTCAACCAGTGGACACGCTTTGCCATCAGTGTGGAGGAAGACATAGTTGCTCTTTACCTGGACTGTGAGGAGCACGAGCGGGTCCACTTTGAGCGCTCCCCAGATGAGATGGAGCTGGAAGATGGCTCTGGGCTCTTTGTTGCTCAGGCTGGGGGAGCTGACCCAGATAAATACCAGGTAAGGCCTTGGGTCACTCCAAGGAGCATCTCCAGGGAGAAGCCTGGGTGAGGCTGGAGGGACGTGACACCAGCCTGTGCCTGTTGAACCAACCTCTTTGCCCAGAAGACAAACCAGCAGCCGCACTCTGCATGCGTCCCTGGGGAAGGAGATGCTTGAGATGGGGGAAAAAGGTGGCTTGAAATGCCACCAACTTTATTGTCTTGGGTCTCACCAAGGCAAAGCTCTCAAGGTGGGCTGGCAGGAGGAGATGGGGTTGTGCTACAGCAGCCACCGTTGCCCGTACCTTTTCCAGCAAATTCTGAGCCTCTTTGAGTCTCCCCTTTGCTAAAAATGCTCAACTCCTTTGGTGGAGGAGGTGGTTTGGCTGATAAAATGTCTCTCTTAGCTGGAAGAAATGCTTGGGCTGGAGCATATCTTTGTTGGCTGATGTTGGGCGGTATCTGCAGGAATACTTTGGAGAGCAAGGAGAGGTGGTATCTCAGCCAGTGATTTGAGCATGACTTGTGTTCTAGATAAGGTTTATGGAAAGTGTGGAGAAAATGCCCAGCTGATGTGGAAATCCCCCACAGTGCTTGAGGAGAGGAAAGTTCAGGATTGCATCGCCAGGTTTCTCCTGGGTTGAGCATGGTTTGCCCAGCAACAGAGGCTCTGTTGAGTGGAGTGATGCTTTTCCCAGGGAGCTTTGCAAAACACGTTTCTGAGCTTAAACATCATCTTGACTAACAGGTGGTGCTGCTGCAGTGCCAGTTAAACTGCTTTGGGCAGGGAAAGCTCCTCCAGGAAGGGTTAATGATTGGTGGGCTGGGGACCAGTTTGTGCCAGGATTTGGGTTGGTCCCTTGAGGTCTCAAGAGCAATTTTTTGCTCTTGAACCTGCTGGGAGGGCCAGGTCATGGCCCCAGGTGGAGAGGGTTTGGCACCAGTTTGAAGGCAAAACAACAGCCCAAAGTGGAGCGAAGCACTCCTGCCTTTCTAGCAGATGACGTTCCTGAGCTTGCCAAACACCCGATCCCACCACCCGCCACCCCCAGTTTTCCCATGGGGAATAGCAGTCCATCAAAGCATGGAGGCCGACTGCCTTGGCCGGCCGAGATGGGAGCAGGGAGTGCGGGCTTGGATGTCTCCTTGGCATCTGACTGCCTCGTGGTATTTCCATCACCGACCAGCCCTGACTCGCGTTATCTGGAACTAACGGGGCGTCAAGCTGATTAAAACCTGGCCCTCCGTCAAGCCACGAGACAAGCTGCTCATGGACAGCTGGAGGGCTGCTGGTGGGGTCTCAGCTGGCATCTGTGCTTCTTCCCGAGTTGCCTTTGTGTCAATGGGATGAAACCTGAAGGGGCAAAGCCTGCAGGTAATGCAGAAGCCCCTGGGACAGCAGATATCAAGGGGGTTACTGTAAATGGGGTCTCAGCCGGGGTCTGGCAGGAGGGTTTGTTTGCAGCTGGATGCATGATAAGACCTATGGTGCTGCTGCCCCCTTTATTAGGTCAAACAGGCTGCAAAGCTCCCTTACAACCATCCCTCATGGGAATGCCTCGGTTCAGGGCTGGAACCGGATTATTTCCGATGCCTCTGGCAAGCCCCAGGACCGGGATGGCCAGGCTGGAGTGTTGTGTGTATCAAAGCTTGTGCTTGATGCTGGTGCTCAGCTGGGAGGAGAGGGATGGATTAGAGCTGGCTGTCACCAGGGTGAGCAGCTGGAGGAGGTCACAACCCACCTGGGGGGCATTTGCTTGTGGGAGGGATTTATAGATCTATTTTTTATTTGATAATATATTATAAATATACTGTATTTTTATATATATATTTATAATATATTCATATTATGATATCATAGCCAGCCTGGCTGAACTGCAACTGCCCCTGATTCTTGTTTTCTTAAACCCATTGTGTTTCCTGAGCACAGCTCTTTCCCGGACGTGGTGCACTGTGCTTTCAAGTGAGCCCAAATATTATTTTAGGTGTCTTGCCCAAAGACACTGAGCAGGAGGTATCTTTCCTCTCTGAGCTTGCTTCCCGGCATGGTCCCTGGCACCTCCCCGCTGGGATCAGAGGGATGGGTAGCATCCCATCCCGGCAGCACCCTCATGTCCCATCCCAGCAGCAAGGACCTGGGCTGGGCTCTGAGATGCGCTGGGTGACCCCGCTTGCCATGGGAGCCATGGGGTTCAGGCTGGTACCCACACACCCTGCCCGGTCAATACAGGGATGCTGCCCTCCTGGGCAGTGCAGGTAGCTCAACTGCGGGGGTTTGTCTGGAGGCAGCATGTTTAGGAAGGAATTTGTGGTGGTTCCTTGTATAAACAAGTGGTTTGGATGCACACAGTGCTTGCAAAACCCAGATAAATGGTAAGGAAGTGCAGATTAGCCTAAGAAATACAAAACCGGGGCTGCGGTGGACTGGGACCTGCCAGCAGCCCTTGCTTGGGGTGGAAAGGCCATCTGCAGATGGGGAGCCCTCCAGAGGCGGGGAATGAGGAGCAATGGCCAAAGCATTGCTGGCTGGCTGGCCAGATCCTGGCTGCCACCTCTGCTTGGCCTGCCTGGTGCCAGTGCCAGCATAGGGCTTTTCCCCACGGCTCACCGAGTGGCACTGGGGACCGGGGCTGCAAGGTTGAAACCTCACTGTGCCAGGACATGGATGCTCAGTTGGAGAGTGCTCTCCACACCACACGAAAGAGCCTGATGTACGTGGGGCACTCGGGGACGTGGTGGCTGGGTGGCACGGCAGGTCACATCACGCTGCGGGGTGGCTTGTGGTGCATGTCCATCTGTGGCAGCCCTCGGTGTGGTTTCCTTCCAGGGGGTGATTGCTGACTTGAAGCTGCAAGGGGACCCACAGGCAGCTGAGCGCCAGTGTGAGGAAGAGGAGGATGACACTGAGGAGGTGAGTGCTGGCAGCCTGGCTGGGACAGGCTGGGGGGCTGCTGCCCCGTGCTCCCGGCTGACCTCTTACCCCTTCTCCCTGGGCAAATGCAGGTCTCTGGCGATTTTGGCAGCGGGGCAGAAGGTGGACACCAACCCTTGGGGAAAGACGGGGTGAGTTGCTGCTTGTGGGTGTTGATCTCGGTGGCAGGACCCCAAGATTTTAGGGATGAGGTGGGCTGGGTGCCCTCCATGGTCGTGAGGTCCCAGGATGCCCAGTGGGGTCCCGGCTCCTGTCCCTTTTGAGAGGACACTGGGAGGTGAATGGTGTCGCGCTGTCCCCTTATTGTTGGCACAGGGTGTCCCGGGGCTGGTGGATGCTGTTCCTGTCACCTCACCCCCCGTGGCAGCGGGCGGCGGGCCGAGGAGTGATGGGGGCTCCCCGCAGCAAGCCGAAAGGACCAGGGCAGAGGAGACACTGCGGGTCTCCACGGGAGGTAATGCTGTGACAGCAGCATCCCCTTCCCCGCCATGCCAGCCGGCTCTGGGGCACACCGGCGGGGACGTGGGCAGGGTGGCCATCACCAAGCACCACTGGGTCCCTTTTCCCTTTATGCAGGCACTGGCCTCAAAGGCGAAAAGGGGGAGAAGGGTGAGCGTGGCCTGAAAGGGGACTCGGGGACCAGCAGCATCGTGGGGACGGGCAGTGTCAAGGGCGAAAAGGTGGGTGAGAGAGGGGATCCCAGGGGCTCGAGGATGCCACTGACGTGTCCGCATTTGACACCCGCTCCTCTTTGTTTCTATCCCACAGGGGGAGAAAGGAGAACTGGGTGTTAAGGTGAGCATCGCAGGGGGAGCTGGGGCAAAGCCATGCCTGCTTGAGCTGCCACCCCTGGGGATATGCGACCCATCCCCATTTCTGTCTGCTCCCCAGGGCAGTGCTGGTTTTGGCTACCCTGGCTCCAAGGGCCAGAAAGGGGAGCCAGGCAACCCCGGCCCCCCCGGGACCCTCTCACGGCACACCGACGGCTTGATGGTGGAGCAGGTCACTGGTCCCCCAGGGCCACCGGGGAAGGATGGAGCCCCTGGCAGGGATGGCGAGCCTGTGAGTCGAGCCCCCCATCCCTTGGGTATCCCCTCTCTCCCCACCCCTGCCTGCTTGCCTGCCTGCCTGCCTGCCTGCCTGCACACTGACCTCTCCCCTCTCTGCCATCCGTAGGGCGATCCCGGTGAGGATGGCAAACCCGTAAGTGGGGGGGAAGGGTTGGGGGGAGACAATGGGTGCTGGCCACCCCCCTTGCCTCACCACCCACTGACCCTCACCGCTCCCCTTTGCAGGGCGATATGGGACCTCAGGGGTTCCCTGGGATGCCAGGGGAGCCCGGTCTGAAGGGGGAGAAGGTGAGTGCCGGTGCCACTGTGGGGGGACAGCACACAATGCTGCCCCCCCTTTCTCTCACCGGTGGCTGGGCTACACTCGCAAACTGCACTCTTTCCTCTGTGCCAGGGTGACCCAGGTGTGGGGCCGAGGGGACCCCCTGGACCACCTGGTCCCCCAGGACCGCCAGGACCCTCTTCCAAGCACGACAAGCTGGTGGGTGCACCCTGGGACACAGGTTTGGGGGGGGCCATGGAGGAGCAGGATGCTGCCACCAGCCCCCAGGCAGCATCCCCACACCTCCAAGCACCCCAACCCTGGCTGTCAATGCCTGACATCACCCTTCTGCTTCTCCCCCAGACCTTCATTGACATGGAGGGCTCTGGCTTTGGTGGCGACCTGGAGAGCCTGCGGGTGAGCGTGGGTCCCCTCCTGCCAGCAGGGAGTCGGGGGACATGCTCAGCCATCATCCCCTCCTCCTCTTGTAGGGTCCACGAGGGCCACCCGGTCCCCCAGGGCCACCTGGTGTGCCTGGTTTGCCAGGGGAGCCGGGACGGTTTGGGATGAACCGCACGGACTTGTCAGGACCACCAGGGCTGCCAGGCAGGGATGGGACCCCCGGGCCCCCGGGGCCAGCGGTAGGTGTATGGGGTGGCCAAGGGGACCCATCCCAGGGCCACTCCGTGGCAGTGGGGCCATAACTGCTCCCTGTGGTGGTGGGGGACTCCATGCCCACCAGCCCCACAGGGTTTCCCTGTGCTGGAGCCAGCTCCTGGGCATCTTGCAGGGTCCTCAGGGTCCTCCTGGAAGAGACGGGGCGGCTGGGCAGCTGGGGCCCAAAGGAGAGCGGGTGAGTGTCCCGTGTCCCATGTCCCCTGGGAGCGCATCATGGCTTCCCCGCAAGGCGGCTGGCACCCCAGTGGGGGCCACAGCAGCTGACGCTCGGTCCCCTGGCACATCTCTGGGAGGTCCCAACTCTCTTCATCCCTGGACTGGAGAGCAGCAATCTGCTTCTGGAGCAAGGCAGCTTCTTCACACCCTCTTCTTCCTCCTCCTCCCCAGGGCGACGTGGGCGACCTGGGCCTCCCTGGTGCTCCAGGACCCAAGGTACTGTTCCTGGGGCAGTTTTCGTGGCAGGGGGTCCCATGTGCATTGCAGAGGCAGGGATGCTGCTTGGGGGGCCACCTCATGCCGGAACGGGGAGGGGTATGCTGGTTTTTGGGTTCCTCCTGGCGCAGAGCAGTGCCACGTCTTGAGGGTGTGTGGAGCCGCTGACCACCCCCAGGATGCTTGCCGGGCTCCCGCCATCCTCACTTGGCTTTGGTCCAGGCACTGCTGTCTCGAGAAGTGGGCAGGCAAGCCAAACGGGGTGTTTCAAGGCACAGAAGAGGGTTTGCTTGGGGGGTTTTGGGTGCCTGCACCCTGCTGGGAAACACCCCATCTTCTGTGCATCACTCTGCTGCATGCCTGCATGACATTCTTTCCACCCCACATTCCCAAAGGTGGAAGTGAAGGCTTGCTGGGACACTCATGATCACCCTTCCCTCCTTCAGGGGCCAGGATGCCCCTTGGGATGACCCATCCACTGCAGCCTGAACTGGGGGCAAGAGCCTCAAGAGTTAAGGTTTCTTAACGCTGCCAATATTGAGAGGGTAAATGGGCCAGCAGCGGGCATAAGGACTGATCCTGCTGCTCAGAGGATGCTCCCATGCCTGCAAGCATCCCTCCTCGGTGCTGAGCTCTGCTGCTGCTTCGGAGGCAGCGATGCATGCAAAAAAAAAAGTCACATTTATGATTTTAGACGAGCCTCTGGTGGCCGCTATGCACATTGCACGGGGAGCCGGAGCAGCGTGAGGACAGCCGGAATGAGGGACGATGTAGCTGGGCGATGCCCCGTCCCACAAAGCCCCTCTGCCCCGGAGACAGGAAGCATCCATGCCTTGTCCCAGGGGGCGGTTTGGGGATGCGGGAGGGGATGCATTGCCTCCCGCTTGCAGGCTCCAGGCAGGGACCATTGCCATGTTGTCCCATCTGTCCCGATTTTTTTCTTGTCCCCTTTGCAGGGCAGCAAGGGAGAAATGGGACCAGCAGGAGCCCCGGGAGAAATGGGGTTAGCTGGCCTTCCTGGGCCCATCGGACCCCGAGGGCAGCCAGGGCCCCCCGGTCCCCCAGGACCGCCGGGGCCGGGCTACGAGGCTGGATTTGTAAGTGATCACCCCTGTGACGGGGCGGGGGGATGAACTGGAGAAGGGGGCAGATGCAGCTCAACCCCTTCTCCCCCACCTCCACCTAGGGTGACATGGAGGGCTCAGGGCTGCCATTTGCCGCCAGCTCCCCTGGACCACCCGGACCCAAAGGACCACAGGTAGCTCTGCTCCTGCTCCTTCCCTCCCTTCTATCCTGGGCTCCCTGGGGCATCCCCTGCCACCTGCCATTGTGTCCCCTGCCATCACCCCATGCTCATGGCCCCCTTCTTGTTGCTTGCAGGGGATGCCGGGACTGCCAGGGGTGAAGGTGAGGAGCCCTTCAAATGCCTTCCTCGCCCTTTGCTGGAGTCAGCTACAGGAGCCTGGTTCCATCCTTGCAGGATGCCCACGGGCAGCCCATGGGGATGCTCCTGCTCTGACACCTCTTTTCTTGCAGGGGGAGGTCGGCAGCCCCGGGCAGCCTGGCTTGCCAGGACCAAAGGTAGGAGCACTGAGAGGTCAGGATGGGCTGTGTGTGAGCCTCTGGGGTTGGTGGGGTGCTGTGGAAGACCCCTGTGCTCCCCAACCTGGGGATGTCAGGAGGATGCTCTGTACTGCATCTCACCCTTTCCCACACCTCGTTGCAGGGAGACGCTGGCGTGCCTGGTGTGGACGGCCGCCCTGGATTGGAGGGCTTTCCCGGACCGCAGGTAGGAGCATCAGCCCCTGCTTTCCAGGAGCCCCCCCTCACTCCAGGCAGGGCACCCTTGCGTGCTGCAGGGTCACTTGCAGCAGCTCCATCCCCAGCAGCAAAATCAATCCCCATCAACAAAAATCTGCCACCAGCAGCCAAAATCCACCCCCGCCGGTGCCTTTGGCTGTTCCCCTGCTCTGGAACCAGGCTCACCGTGTGCCAGGGGTGTCCACACTGCTTTGGGCCCCATACTCGTCAGCTTGCCACCCTGCTTGCCATCACCTCCACCCAAAAACATCCCGCGCTGGCTCACTGCCTGGACTTTACAGGCAGGGGAGGGTGGCCTGAATGGTTTTGCTGAGCCACAGGCAGGAGGGGGTCTCTGCTTGTGAGCCAGGGTCCAGCTGCATGTAGTGCCAAGCGGGAAGCTCACCCTTGCCTGCTCCTCCTTCCAGGGACCCAAAGGCGATAGAGGCAGCCCTGGCGAGAAGGTAGGTGCCACCAGGCTGGGGATGGGGACCAGCCAATGGTGGCCCTGGGGCTGATGGCTTGTGTCTTCCAGGGTGAGCGAGGCCAAGACGGTGTGGGGCTGCCTGGCCCCCCCGGTCCACCTGGTCCCCCTGGACAGGTCATTGCTGTCTCGAGCAAAGATGTAAGTGATGGGTCCTGGCTTCACCACAGCTTGAGGGAACTAAAATTGGGGGGGGAGGGGGCAGGGAAGGGGCCTGCCCAGCACCCATCATCCAGGGGGACCGTGAGAGACTTCTCCAGGAGCTCTGACCTCTTCAGAGCAAAGATCAGGGTGAAAAACCTTGTTTTGTCTGTTTTTCCAGAAGTCTTTGGCAGCTTTGCCCGGTCCAGAGGTAGGTGCCCCGCTGCCACCCACAACCCCAGCAGTGTCCAGAGGGCACCCGGTTTCTTGGAAAGAGAGGGTTTGCTCATACAAGCATCTCTGCTTCTCTCTGCAGGGCAGACCGGGTCATGCCGGCTTCCCGGTGAGTTGGTGGTGGGGCTGGGGACCGCAGCGGTGGCACTGGTGCCCCCAGTGGGGCATGGGGCAGTGCCTCGGCACCAGAGGGGGGATTCAGAGGGAAAGCTCTGGGCATGCTTTGGTGAAACCTCTGGTTGCTGGTCCTGCTGCAGAGATGCCAGGGTGGTCATTGGGGTCTGCCATTGGTGGGTCAGGGCTGATGCAGGCTCTGTGCTCCTCCCTGCAGGGCCTGGTAGGACCGAAAGGAGACCGGGGGTCGTCTGGTCCCCAGGGCTCCCCAGGCTTGAAGGTAACTGCTCCAGGCCAGCTCTGCCCCGTGGGGTGGTCACGCTCCTGGTCCCCCATCCTGCCTGGCCACCGGGTCCTGGTGGTGATGCCAGCCCCGCCATGGGAGGGAGTCTGGTCCCTCCATCGCCCCTCACGCTGCCTCCTCTCTTGCAGGGGGAGAAGGGGGAGCCCGGCGTCATCATCAGCCCCGATGGGACTGTGGTCACTGCGAAGGTGAAAGGAGAAAAGGTGGGTGTGCCACGGGAAGGGGGGGCATGTCCCCATGTGATGGGTGCCGGTTGGTACCGTTGGTGATGTCCTTTCCCTCTCCGCTGTCCACAGGGGGAGCCGGGGCTGCAGGGACCAATGGGACCCTTGGTAAGTCACCATTGCCATCCTCCTTGTATCCCACAGGGAGGGACGGAGCTGATCCAGAGCAGAGGGGAACAGGGGGCGCCCCCACTCTGAGCACCCCCGTCCTCATCTTCTCTCCCTCCAGGGTCCCCAGGGACGAGCAGGGGTGAAGGGAGAGATCGGCTTTCCAGGCAGACCCGTAAGACCCGCTCACAGTTTGTTTGTCCCCTCGGCCATTGCCCCCTCCACTGCATCTCCCCACCTCATTTACACATTTTGCACCCACTGAACCCCAAACCCCATCATGTCCCTGTGGTGCCGAGGGGTGGGGTGATGCCGGTGTGTCACCCCAGAGCTGGTGGGGGCATGGGGACAAGGCTCATCTGTGTTGTTCATCCACAGGGACGTCCTGGCATGAACGGGCCGAAGGGTGAGAAGGGTGAACCCGTGGATGTCAGTAGCATGCTGGGCTTGCAGGTGAGCATTGCCGCAGTCCCACCGAGCTGCTGGCCCAGCAGATGGGGGACACACACACCGAGAGTCTCCCTGGGGACCCAAATCCCTCTGGCAAAGGGCACATGCCTCCCTCTCTCAGGGACTGGTTGCCCGTCTGGGGCAGGGCATGGCTCCAGTGTCCCCCTCCATGGGGACTGTCCACTTTGCAGGACCCTGATGCATTTTCTCTCCCACCGCAGGGTCCTCCGGGACCCCCAGGTCCCCCAGGCCCCCCCGGACCGCCTGGCAGCATAGTCTACGACAGCAGCAATGTGAGTAACAACACTCACTGCGATGGGAGTAGCTGAGGGCTGGTGACCGGGTGCCCTCAGTGACTCCTGCTTGGCTGGAGGGGACGGGGGACACTCCAGTGGCATCTGGGCCAGGGCTGGCACATGGGGCTGCCGTCAGCATCACATCAAGGCGGGGGTCCCCAAGGATGCTGCTGCCTGCAGCTGCTTCCTTTGCATCCCCGCAGGCCTTCAGTGACTCCAGCCATCCTGCGCTGCCAGCCTTCCCCGGTAAGGGGGTGTCCCTCTCCCAGCCTCCTCGGGGTGGTTCAGGGACCCCCAACAAGGCTGAGGGGGACACACGGGACCCCCTCCATTAGAGCTGGGTCTGGGATACTGCAGCACTGAGATGGCATCTCTCTGCTGCTCCCCACAGGTTTCCACCAGTTTCCAGGACAAAAGGGAGAGAAAGGCGATGCCGGAGCCCCGGGACCCCCAGGTGGGTGACCCATCCCCGCAGGCAGAGACAGGCAGGGAGTGGCTCATGCCCACCCCAGCTCTCCTCTCCCCTCCTCTCCCTCTCCACAGGCCACTTCCCCTACGACCTGAGTCACTTCAGTGCCAACCTGCGGGTAAGCCCTTCGCCCGCTAGCAGCGGCTCATGGGGCTGGCACCCGGCACGATTTGGGGTGCTGAGGTGCACCCTGGCCACTCACCCTAAGACCATGCCATCCCACAGGGTGACAAGGGGGAGGCAGGTCCCAAGGGTGAGAAGGGTGAGCCGGGCAGCACCCCGCTCTACGGTCCCAGTGTCTCCGGGCTGCCAGGGCCTCCAGGGCCCCAGGGCTATCCAGGGCTGCCGGTGAGTACCCTATGGCGTGGGGGATGAGGGGGGCACAGGGAGGGCAACAGCCTCGGGTGCTTTGCTCCAGGGATGCTCTCACTCTGCCTAGGGTCCCAAGGGGGACAGTATCGTTGGGCCGCCGGGGCCTCCTGGACCTCAGGGCCCCCCTGGTATCGGATACGAGGGGCGTCAGGGCCCCCCTGGCCCTCCTGGCCCCCCCGGTCCTCCCTCTTTCCCAGGCCCCCACAGGCAAGGTGAGTACCTGTGTCCCTGCATCCCTTCCTGCACCCCCCACATCCCTCTCTGCATCCCTGGCATCCCTCCCCGTGCCGGCCCTTCCCATCTCACCCATCTTCCTCCCAGCTATCAGCATCCCTGGCCCCCCAGGACCACCGGGACCCCCCGGACCACCAGGCACCAGCAGGACATCCTTGGGGGTGAGTTGGGACTCTGCGGGGGTGTTGCCCGCGGGCTGGCTGGCCAAGCCCTGAGCCGCCCGCTGGGCTGTGCCCGCAGCTGCGCGCCCTGCCGACCTACCAGGCGATGCTGAGCACTGCACACGAGCTGCCCGAGGGTGGCCTTGTCTTCCTGACCGACCGGCAAGAGCTCTATGTCCGCCTGCGTGGGGGCTTCCGCCGGGTGGTGGTGAGTTGGGGGGCAAAGGGGGTACCCTGTCTTGGGTTGCACTGCCTGGCTCTGAGGCGATGCAGGCAGCATCACTCTGGGGTTTTAGTGTCATTCTTTGGGGATGCTCGGGTGCCCCCCATCCTTGCACAAGGAAGAGGACAGGGGCATGGCTGGGATCTGATGTGCCATGTACTTGCAGCTGGAGGAGCACACCCTGATCCCCAGCTCAGCTCTGGTGAGTCCCCTGTCCCCCATCCCCATCCCTAACCATCCTCATCCCTGCCCAGGGTAGCACCAACCCTCAGCCTGTCTCTCCCTCCCTTCCCAGGACAATGAGGTGTACGACAAGCCCCCCAGTGTCCACTATGCTGGTCCTCAGCCCCCCCTCCAGCCGCATGGACCCCTGCACCCCCTCCACAACCACAGCCCCCCGCCCACTGCCCGACCCTGGCACGGGGACGAGGTGGTGGCCAACCAGCACCACCTGCCTGAGCAACCCCTGCTCCACCACCAGCACGAGCTCCTCAACAGCTACTACATCCACCGCCGGCCGGATCCGGCCCCCGTGGCTGCCCACGTGCACCAGGACTTCCAGCCCGCTGTGAGTGTCACATGCTGGCTGAGGGGAGGTGATGATGGTGGCCAAAGCCGTGTACCTCAGTCCCTGTTGTCCCCTCTTGGCAGCTTCACCTGGTGGCCCTGAACACCCCACTGAGTGGTGGCATGCGCGGCATCCGGGGTGCTGACTTCCAGTGCTTCCAGCAAGCCCGGCAGGTCGGGCTGGCCGGCACCTTCCGTGCCTTCCTCTCCTCCCGCCTGCAGGACCTCTACAGCATTGTGCGCAGGGCCGACCGCACCACTGTGCCCATCGTCAACCTCCAGGTACGTTACGTGTCCCCTTCCCAATACCCCGTCAGCTCCAAGGGATGCAGAAGCATCCCAAAGCCCCCATCCACCTGCATGGCAGTGACTGCGGAGCATCCCCTCCCTAGGGGCTGCTGGGGCTCGGAGCTCCTGTGATGCTCTCAGGGTGCAGGCAGGGCTGACCCTCCCCTTTTCCACCCCCGCACCAGGACGAAGTGCTCTTCAGTAACTGGGAAGCCCTTTTCACGGGCAGCGGAGCCCCACTGCGAGCCGGTGCCCGCATCCTCTCTTTCGACGGCCGGGATGTCCTGAGAGATGCGGGATGGTGAGTGCAGGATTGAGTAATGGGAAGGAGGGGAGATGGGGGTCTGCACCACAGTGGGGGCAGCGGCAGCCCACCACCTTTCTCCTTTCCAGGCCGCAGAAGAGCATCTGGCATGGCTCGGATGCCAAGGGCCGGCGCTTGCCCGAGAACTACTGTGAGACGTGGCGGACGGAGGAGCGCACTGCCACCGGCCAGGCTTCCTCGCTGGGCTCTGGCAAGCTGCTGGAGCAGGTGGCCAGCAGCTGCCAGCATGCCTTCGTCGTCCTCTGCATTGAGAACAGCTTCATGACTGCTGCCAAAAAGTGACACCCCCGTCCCCCCTGTCCCCTGGGTACCCCACATCTCCCTGGGGAGGGTCAGGCCAGCCTGCACCCCGGCACCCCCGTGATCCTCAGCCCTTCCATCTCCTGCCCTCACCCTGCAGGGTTTTCTTCTCCTCCCGCAGACCTGAAGCCAAAGAGTATTGCCATCGCCCCTGCCCTGGGTCAGCAGGGGCTCACGTCCCACCCAGGACAGGGCAGCCATGGGCTGGCTGCCTTCTTCCCTCCTCTTGCTCCACTTCTCTTCTAACCCCTAATATTTAACCACTTCAGCTTACATCCACCACCCACTCGGATGCTCTTTTTGGGGTGGCTGGGCAGGAGGAAGCTTGGCAAGGAGATTTCGGTGCTGCCATGTGGTGGGCCCTCCTGGAAAGTCTTGGGGGGTTTCTCTGACTTCCCCCAGCCCCACACTGTCCTCGCCAGGAGCTTGGGGCCAGACGCAAATCCCCGCTGCTGGGGCCACAGGGTCTTCTCCAGCCAAAACCCCAGCATCCCACGCAAGCGAGGGACCATCCCATGGCGGTGCCGGGGCTCCCCCGAGATGGTCCGTCCTCCCCAGGTAAGGACCATCCCCCCCAGCCCCCCATAATCATCCTCACCTCCACCCCCGACCAGCAGCTCACGAGTCCCAGGGGGGTCTGGTGCCCCCCATCCCCACTGTGCCCCCCACCCTGGGTACAGCCACACCCAGGCCAGCACAGGGACTGGGGCAATGGGGAGGCCCCAATGTGGGGCCAGGTGTACCCTTTGGCGTGTGTTTACAAGGGTGTGTGTGTTGAACATGCGTGGTACCGAGGGCAGGCACTGCCATCATCCCCCCTCCCTGTGCCACCTTTGCAGCGCTCTAAGGGCCAAGGCACAGCAAAGCCAGTTTGAATTGGTGTGGGCAAATCCAAGGTGCTAAAAAACAAAAAAGAAAAAAAAAGATAAAATCTGTAACTAGCTTTTATTATTGTATGGAAATTATTACCATAAAAGCTGTGCGAGTCACACGGTCTCTATTTCTTACAGTCTACTGTATTTTGTGTAATTAATGCAATTTAAAACCTGTGGATCTTTATATTTTTTTTTGTCGGTTGTGTCCTATAAACCATTTTCTAAAGGCACTGAATAAAGAAACGTTATCCTCTTGTAGCCTGGCTCCGCACAATGATGGGGAGCCAGTGGTTGGGAGACCCCCTGGACCACATCCATATCCCTGTGTGGTACCTGGCAGTGGCAGCCGTGGGCATCCTGCCCCTGCTCTGGTTATGTTTGTGGCTGGCGGGGGGGGCACAGCCCTGCCTCCATGGAGCAGAAAACGGGTCCCAAGGGGTATGTCCTCAACGGGCCAGACTGCCGGTGGGATGGGAGACGAAGCACATGGTGACGGTGGTGCTCACTTATGGAGCTGAGACCTGGCCGCAGTGGCAGCACTCAAGCTTGCATGACACCTGCCTCTGTGCTCTTCTGTGCTGGCACCTCGGTGGGGAGCTGGCATGGCTCCTTGGCCAAGGCCAGCTCCACTGGCTGCTTGCAGCGGCTGTGCCGGATGCCCACACTGATGGCTGCCAGCAGGTAGACCACCGCCAGCAGCGTGAAGTAGCCGAAATACACATAAAACTGCAAGAGACGTGGGGAGAGAGCAATGCTTGCAGCCCCCCGCCCCTTCACCCCACACCATTAGGGGACCACCTCCATCCTAGGTGTCCCCCATCCCTACCTGGGGATGCACAGACAAGCCCAAGCCCCTCTTGTCAGCCACGACAATGGTGATGATGGTCTTCAGCACGGTGGCGAAGAAGGTATTGACCCCAAAGACCAGCGCACAGAGCTCTTTGGAGAGGGAGGTAGCAATCTGGAAACTGGGATAGAGGGGGGAACCGGTGAGCCCCTGGTGCCAGCCTGGCTGCTGTGGTGGGAGCAGGTCCCCAGGGGTACCACGCACATGGCAATGGGCACCAGGAACTGGTAGGAGCCACGGAAGAGGACGTAGGCAGTGTAGCACAGCCAGATGTTCCTGGTGGTGTTCATGAGCAGGAGCAGCCCCGCCTGGAAAGCTGTCACCACCCCGATCACCAGCTCCGACCACAGCGTCCAGCGGATCTTCACGTAGCCGGCAGCGAAGGAGGCACCAGCCCCTGGGGCAGGACGAAGGATGCTGTGAACATCTCACCAGCATGGCACCTACCTTGCGTCCCCCAGCCTAGTGATGCTTATCTCATCACCACTGCCAAACCACCCCCTGCATCCCCAAAAACATAAGGATCGCCATTCCCAAGGGATGTACTGGGATGGGGGGAGTCCCCCCACATCCCCAGTGTCCCCAGACCAGGCAAGTGTACCCAGCAGCGTGGAGGCAGCGTCCACCCCTCCGTTGTACACCCGGCGGTTGTCTGTAGCAGGGTAGATCTCATTCCAGAGGATCTGCACGTAGTACAGCATCAGGTAGTAACCAGCTGAGTTGAAGACCCACCACAGGGACCAGAGCCGGAGCTGGGGTTGCCCAGCCAACCCTCCCACCTCCCGCAGCATACGGCACAGCACTGCCTCCCGCCAGCCCCACTTCCCCCGCCCTCCATCCCCCCTGGCCATCTTGTCCAGCTCAGCAGGCGCAGCCCCGTCCCCAGCCCCCTCGGGCCGGTTGAAGAAGAGGCTGCGCCGGGGCCGCTCGAGGAAGAGGGTGAGGACAAGGCCGAAGCTGACAAAGCCCAATGAGACGTAGTTGAGGGTGAGGAAGGAGACGTTGCCCAAGGTGACACAGAGCTGGCCCAGCACTGAGCTGGTGAAGACGCCCAGGAGGACAGCGGAGCGGGAGTAGCTGGCCATACGCTGGTAGCGGGACGGGGTGACAAGGGAGAAGATGTAGGAGGAGTAGGCAATGCGGGCAGCCATGGTGACGCTGTAGAAGAACTCCATCAGCTGCATGGCCAGGACAGAGGTGCCCAACACCAGCAGCAGCCAGATGGAGACGTGGCTCAGGCTCTGCAGCACCAGCACCGGCTTGTAGCACAGGTAGTCTGTCAGCAGGAAGATGGGCACTAGCACGGCCATGTAGGAGTAGGTCAGCACTGGCATGATCACGTTGGTCACCTGCCGTGCATGCAAGGAGGGGCTGAGCATGGGACATGTCCCTGGGGGATGTTCCCAGCCCAGAGGAGCGTGGTTTGGGTGGGCACTGGCCGCTGACCAACCCCCATCGCAGCACCTCCTCAGTGAGGAATGTGGCCCACCGCACGCTCAGCGGGGGGCTTTGCTGAACCCTGGCCCCCTCCCGTGCCAGGAATGCAGCATTCCCACGACACAGCAGCCTGCTGGGACCAGGGCCAGCGTCAGGGACTACGACATGTGGCCCCTCCTCATCTAACCCCACCATTGCCAGCAGCCCGGCGGTGCCCAGTCCTGTGCCCCGCACTGTGCACCACACCAGCATGGGAGGGTCTCCTCAGTGGGATGGGACAGGCCTTCTCCCAGCCCGGCACCCCCCTGCCATCCCACCAGCTGCCCAGGCGGGCAGGGGTCAGGCATCACTCCCCCAAAATTGGTTGCCAGCCTGGGCACGAGGTCTCATGCTGGGGAAAGTTGAGCCTGGGACTTCGGCAACAGGGTGACCTCGCAGCCCAGTGAGACAGGGACATGCTGCCAGCTGGACCCATACCACACCACCTTCTTCCCCCACAAAAAGCACCACCATGTGTCACCACACGCCGCCTTGCCCGGGACGTTGCATGCCTGCACCTCTCCACGCCCCAGGACCGCAGGAGGATGCTCTGCTCAGCCCCAGGGTGGTGATCGTGTCTGGAAAGGGGGCACCGGGAGGACAGGCTGCCCGTGGCTCACCTCTGCCTGTGTGAAGTTCTTGTCGGGCCCCAGGAGATATGGGGTGATGAAGCTCTCCCCAGGCCGGATCTGTGTCATGAAGCCGTAGAAGCAGAGGTAGAAGACTTGTAGTTTCCAGCGCTGGTCCGGCACAGTCTCTGATGCCGGCTTTTTGGCATCATCATCCTTCTTGGGCATGGCTCTGCCAGCTCTGCAGCGGGACGGTGGCATTATCCCAGGGACCGTCAGCTAGATGGGCTTTGCTGGGCCAGGCAGCCCCTCTCTGGCCGCAGGCGCTCTCCGACACATCGAAAGCCACGTCGCTGCAGTTTCTGGGGAGAAAGCAGCATTTGGCACAGGCTCAAATTCCTCCATAATCACAAGGCAAATAAATACCACTACCTTCTCCCCAGGAGATGTTCTTTCAAGAAGAAAAGCAGCCACGCATCTCGCTGTGCAAAAGCTGGGGGGCCCATTCTGGGCAGGATTTGTAAATCCCGTATAAAAGAGCCTGGACGCACGAAGTGCTCGGCTCTGCGGAAGGGCATCCTCAGCTCCCATCACCTCCTTTTTCTCCCTTTTAAGAGTCAGTGGGGTTTTACCCCCTCCCCAAAAGCAACGCTTCCCTCTGAGCCCAGTTGCTCCACTGCAGACGCGGAGGCAGAGGGATGCAGATGCCCCACACCAGGGATGCTCCAGAGGGAGATGGCAGTAGCTGCGGGGACCGTGCCGGTAGTGAAAGTGAGTTAATGTGCACACCGGGTGTGGGGCCACCCATGTTATACATTAGCTGGGTGGTTGGCAGGACTTTAGCCAAGACACAGGCAAGCGGCTGCCCCTCAGCTCTCCCCTGGCGGGACACAATGCTCGGGCAGCATCGCCCAGCCTGGGGAGAATGCAAAATGCCACGAGGTTCACGGTCCAGAGGGGGATTAAATGCTCAAATCGTGCAGTTTGGTCACAGGAAAGCTGGCAGCACCGGGGAGGCCCGATTAGTGGTCACGGGATGAAGGCAGGGAAGGGAGAAGACCTGGCCTGGGCGTCCTCCCAGTGCTCCCCACTCCCACAGCAAGTCACTGATGGTGCTTTTTGAGCCATAAAAATCCACGTGTCCCAATCCACGCTGTGGGAACAAGGTCTAGAAACCTGATTACCCTGCTAATTGCAGAATGACTAATCACGGTCATTAAAAAGTAAGTCTATGGTTCCAGTCCATGCCCTCCCACTGCCATTCTGCATGGTGAGACTTGGGGGCTCACCTCTGAAGAGCCCCCCCAGATAACGCATGCAGGTAATGGGGAAATGAGCTGGCACCGGTGCCAGCAGGGAAAGCCGGTCGTGATGGAAACGAAAAGCAGCAGCGGGAAGCGGGGTGCTCATTCACCCCAGCGAGGACTCACAGGCCTTCCCATGGGATTTCAGTGCCTGTGCCTCAGCATCGCCAAAATGCATGTGTCCTGAAGCTCACAGCTGGGAAAACAGCCCCTACCTTCTAAATAGGTCCCTGGGGAGCGGGGCAGGGATTCGGTGCTCACTTACTGCCAACCAGCTATCTCCCAGAGCTGGTGCTGGCTTGGGCGCCGGATGGAGCACTGCAGCCCCCACGCTGTGCTGGGAAGGGCAAGGGGCAAGGAGTGGCAGCTAAACATCCCCCGAATGCCCACCCCAGCAACACACCATGCCGTGCCCGGCCAGGGTCCTTGCCAGCCACAGCTGCCTGGACTATGCCCCATCTCCTGCTCGTCCCTGAGCCAGGCTGCTGATGGGAGCTATCGTCACCTCCAGTAGCCGCTCTCTGCAGCGCAGCCCCCCGCCACATGCTCCAGGACCCCGACAGGCTGTTTCCACCCCACGCTCCAAACCCATTTGGGAAGCAGATGCTCCGTTTCCTTTCATGTCCATCTCAACTGCTTATCCCTTGCCCAAAGGAAACCATCCACATTAAACCTGGGATACAGTTCCATGCCGCTGTCCCAGTGCCACCATCCCCGGGAGCACTGGCTCCTGACTGTCCCCACACATGCAGGGACCCCAGCCCCGAAACCCATCTGGCCAGACCCAGCTCCACCTTCCAGACCATGCATGGAGCTGCCACCACTCAAGGTGAGCAGGTGCAAGTCCCAAGGGATGCTCCCAGCTCGATGCTGTCATTTCTCTGCCCTGGTGCAAGCCAGGCAGAGAGAGGGAGCAGAGCACAGGTGGTTATCACCGTGTGAACCTGATTATCACCAGGTTGTTGTGGTGTGACCTTGACAAAGGATCGTCATCATGCAACGCGGTTGTCAACCTGTGGCCACGGGTGATGAGGGTGGCTGAGGTCAGGCACAGCTCCCCGGGGAGCCACGGCCACCACAGTCCGGAGGGGACACCCCCAGGAGGGACTGGGGGGGATGCTCTCCCTGCAGCCGCATGTTGGTGGCACAGAAGTGACGCCACCGAAGCACGATTAATTTTGTGGGGAGCCACTGAGCAGGCTGGGGATGGGGGCGTGCAAGTCCCTGGGGAACCTTCCCCAAAATGGGGAGGGAAGCTCCCTAAAATACACCTTTGTCCACTGTGCGGGCACCTATCTGCCTCCCCCCCCAGCACCCAAGGGATGGGTGGCTCCTTCAGGTGCCGGGCAGTGGTTTGGGGTGCACGTGGTAGAGGAGGGTGTTGAGAGGGTGCGTGGCACCAGCTCACCCTGAGACAGGGCACCCTGCGTACCCTGGGAGCACTCCACATCTCCAGCATCCCGGGAACCGGGGGGGCACTCAGGGGACACCCACATCCCCGGCATCCCAGGTACCCCGAGGCATCCCACATCCCCGGTACCCCAGGCACCCCGGGCACCCTGGGGTCACCCCACATCCCCGGTACCCCAGGCACCCCGGGCACCCCAGCACCGGGGGCACCCTAGCACCCCGTACCCCCGCAGCCCGGGCACCCCAGCACCGGGGGCACCCCAGTACCCCGTACCCCCGCAGCCCGGGCCGTACCTGGGGGGGTGGCGGGCATGGGGGCGGCGGGCCGTACACGCCCGGGTGCAGTGGGACGGTCCCGGGGCTCCCCGCGGCCCCGCTGCCGCCGGAGCCGGATCCGCTGCAACCCCAGGAGGAGGAGGAGGAGGATGTGGGGGGCCCTCGGGAAATGTAGTCGTGCCCCATGTGCGGGGCGGCGGGGGGACTACAAGCCCCACAGTGCAGCGGGCAGGAGGAAGAGGAGGAGGAGACAGAGGAAGAGGAGGAGGAGGAGGAGGAGGTGGAGGCCGAGGCCGGCCAGCGCGGGGGGCAGAGCCCGCCTGTAGCCCGTGGTTGTGTGTCGGAGACGGGGGTAAATCTCCCCCGAAAGTATCGCCCCCGCATCCTGCCCGCGCAGCCCCCGGCGGAGGGAGGACACCCTTCTCCGGCTCCTCCCCGCCGGGGTCAGCTCCCAGCCCAACTACCGTCGCCTCTGGGCTGCGGAGCCCCTCGCCCTGCATCCCGCCAGGCTGCCTCGGCAGCATCCCCGGAGAGACGCTGCCCACCGCCTTGGCTCCCCGCAGTGATTTAACGCCTCGCTGCCCATAGCTGCTTGGATTTATTTCTGCCCCCCCTTTTTACAGGGCGGGAGGGGATTTGTTACAGTCTGGGCTGTGCCACGTCCCAGAGGGTCCTGGATGTGCCGCTGCCCACTGGGCTCAGAGCAAAATTGCCAAATATGCTCTTCCCTCTGGCACAGCCTGGCAGCCCCCCAAGATGTGCTTATGGGGTGAGACCTGGCCATCAGAACAACGGGGGCTGAACCACAGCCCTGCACCGGTCTTGGAGGCAAGAGCATCCATAGAGGGAAACTAAGTGGAGATGGAGACCCTTGAGGAGTGGGCCCCCGAGCTGGTGCCCCCATCTCCTGGGAGATGACACATCTTCTGAGAGCATCTTCTCACCCCCCTTTCCTCCTCCTCTCCCAGCCCTCACCCTGCCAGAAGCAAATGCAACCTGGCAGGGCTCGGCTACTGCACTGAAATATTTATATGTTCCCCCCTGGAAGTGCGGCAGTGGGATCCAAGGTGTCTGGTGATCGTCACACCTCTGCCAAGGGCTGTGAGGAGTCCAGGCAGCCGCACCCCACCCAGAGGCCTCCCGTCCCATTGAACCCCCCAACAGCCATGCAAAGATGCTCACCGCCAAACCACCACAGTGGGGGCTGGACCAGCATTTATTTCATTTGGGTTTTTATCCTCCTTTTCTGAGCCAAACGGATAGAGCCAGGGTGTGTTATTTAGGTGGGGGACATTCCAGGTCCTTTCTTTAATGATGGCACATTTGCTCCCTGAAGCACTTTCCTCCCTGGGGAGTAAACCAGGACACCAGGACAGCTTTGGTGTTGCAGAAGGAGCCAGCTCGTGTCCCTTCCAGGCAGGCGCTGGTCCTGGGGAGGATGGCAAGACCACAGCAGACATGTCCGCAAGTTCCCTGTGCTCAACATGTACTTCCCCTGGGCAGGGGCACAGCCCTTGGTGTGCCCTGTCTCTCCATCCCCTGATTGCCAGGACAGTGGCAAAGTTGGGTCCCTTCCTTATGTGCAGCAGGACCTGGGTGCAGGAGCACCCCAGGGTGTGGGTCTGGGGTGATGATGTGCACCTGGGCAATGCCAGCACCATGGGGGCACTGGTGGGCCTTAATGACCCTCAGCAGTGTCAACCTGAGCAGTGTCACCTGGGACCCCCATCCACCCACCCCAGTGTGTGTCCCTTGGCAAAGTCACGCTGCTATCAGCCCCAGTCACTGATCAGACTTCCCCCAGCCTGGGATAGCACCCAGGTGTGCAAGGGCCAGGCTGGCAGATGCATTTGTGCAAAGAGGGCAGGATGCTGGCAGCACAGGGCACCCCTGCCTCCCATTGGACGGCTCACACGGGGTGGCAACCCCCCAGGCCTGAGGGCTGGCATCCCCCGTTGCCCAGCTGCTGGGGTTTGGGGCTGGGGCTGGGACTTGGCTTCAGCACAAAGGATGGGGCTGGGGTAGGAACCAGGGCAGGGGCTTGGGCAGGGGCTGGAGCAGGGCAGGGCAGGAGTTGGGGCAGGAATTAGGGCAGGGGCAGGGGCTGGGTAGGGGCAGAGCAGGTTTAGGGGCAGGAACAGGAGCAGGAGCTGTAGCAGGGGGAGGGCAGGGCAAGGGTTGGGGCAGGAGCAGGGACTGGGTAGGGGCAAGGGCAGGAGCTGGGGCAGGGCCAGTCTCAAGGTCTCGTGCTGGGGAAGGGACAGGGGCTTGAGCAGGGGCAGGGGCAAGGGCAGGGCAGGGCAGGGACAGAGGCTGGGAAATGGGCAGTGGCTGGGTCAGAGAAGGGCAGGGACAGGGGGAAGTCAGGGGCTAGGAAAGGGGCTGGGGCAGGGGCTTTGGTAGGGGTAGGGTCAAGGCAAGAACATGAGCTAGGACTGGTCAGAGGCAGGGGAGGAGCATGGGCAGGAGTAGGGGCAGGAGCTGGGGC
>VYZW01018126.1:286-33673 GCA_013401315.1 Balaeniceps rex | reverse complement strand
AAAAAAAAGGCAATAGAAGCATTGGTTTACTGAAAGGTGGAAGTTTTATGGAGCTGTGCTTCTTCTAAGGCAATTTTCTCTTGGAAAATGCTGAAATGAGCTATTTTGAATTTCTCATTTTCATCAATTCTGTTTTGTCACTACATGTTAACATAACAAAAATGAAACATTATTGATTTGAAAGGTTTCAACATTCTCTGGATTATTAGAGGGTTTTTTTGAATCCTGTCAGTGGAAAATTTTTGAAACACTAACCTTTGGTTCTTACAGGGAATAAAAACAAACTCAAAAGGAATTCTGTTTTCTGTCTAGCTGTGGATTTCTTTAGATGCTGAAGTTTAAAAATGCTGGCTTAGGAAAGTCTACAGTTTCAACCAAACCCTTCTGGCTTTATACAAATGCAAATACGATTGAAATCTTGATCTTGTTTGGAGCCTCTAAGCAGAGTTTCCATTCAAAATCTAGGTCTGCTTAGCTTCCAGACTCTAATGATGTGAAGGCTGCTTGGATCTGTATTGCCGTCTTCCAGGCTACCCCTCAAACTGAACTGAACCATAATCTGTAGTAATACAGAAAGGACAACAGAGATACAGACAGTTTCAACAGCAAATCTGTAGAAGTTTGGTAGTTTTATTTCTGAAGAAAAGTGCTATGGCAGGTAGCTTTTATAGTCTCTTTAGTTAGGGTTCAAATTTTAGCATAATTTATTTTTACTCCTAAAAATTCTTTAGTATGGCTTTGTTAAAAGTCAATGTGAACTTGGCAATTATAAGATATAATTTTATCAATAATATATAGCACTTTGTGATGTAGACCATAACTTTTAATATATTATTTAATGCTCAGAGTATGTTTTCATTAAGAGCTCTAAAATTAGATCCTAATGTTACTATTTGAATCATGTTCATAAATAATTTTGGCCCACTTCTTACTGTTGCATCAAACTAATTATGTGAGAGCAGTTCATGAAGAGGTCATCAAAGGTACGTATAAATTAGAGCAGACTCCTTACTCCTAGGACAATGCAAATACTGTGGTAATTTAAGCACAAATTTCTCCCAATTCTTCACTGAATATGACCAAACCATTCATAATATTTTACTCTTCTGTTCTAAAAGGTATTGGCTAAAATTCTATAAATCGTATAAATATGTACAAAATCTGGTATATAAACCTATAAAATGTAATCCATAACAGTTTAGCCCTTGCTTTTTTTAAGCAATCCCAACTTTTGTTATAATTCAGACTTTTCAAGTGTTTTTTTCTTGGTGCTGTTTTCCTGTCTGAGTCCTGTAATTCACATTTCACTAATTCCTTATCATACCTGACAGTTGAAGGATTAGTGGGTGCTTTTTTTTGGTACAGTTTTAATATAGCTAATTTAAAGAGGCATTTGACACCAAATATGGAAAGAACTATTTCATTGTTCAGCAGAACACGTTTTCATTACAGCTGCATCTGGCTATGGTAGTTGACCTTTACTTGAATGTAAAAATTAATGCTTTGTCTAAACTAAAACATAGATGATTTCCCTGCAAATTACCAGTAGAGGTCTTTGATAAATAGTCACAGCACTTTAACACAAAATGACTTTGAACATCATGACAATAGGAAAGCAAAATATTTGTTAATGTATTTCAATAACACATGGGCATTTCATTTTAATTCTTGTTGGCTGTGGTGTGTGGATTCTCTAAAAAATAGTAATTTGGTAGTATTTACAGATCTACTGACATTCATGAAGCACTTTTACAGATGTTTTATTTATTCATTTTTAATACATCTCCTGTTGTGAGCATATCTGCAAAATGTATTGACATAACATCTGTAGCTGGAAGCTGCACTGGCAAGAAAGCAGCCAACTAGAAAAAAAAAATCTTCCCTGAATCTTTCTTGATATATATATAACAACATCACTTGATAGGTTTTCTTTGCTACCTGGATACTTATTACACCTTTATTTCACAAATATTCTGCTTTTCTGTTTTTTAATTTTTTTTTTCTGGCTTTGATTTTTTTTCTAGGTTATTTTATTATTGGTATTGTCACTACTCATCATTGTGATTACTTAATTTATTATTTACATATCATCTAAAGGGTACAGAGATTTTTTTTTTTTTATAGTGTGCAGTGAATGTTGCTTTGGTGTTTTCTGCTCTGGGTAGAAAGCTCACTTTTTCTCTCTCTCACTCTACCCCGTGATCCTTGTATCATCGGTCCAAGTTCGATAACTGGACCCTAGTTGTGTACATCTTATCTCAATAATTTCCTATGTCCAGGCCATAAAAACTAATGGAAAATCTGGGGTAACATTTACCAGTAGAGGAATTCTGACTGAACAGATCTCACTTTGGATCCAAGTAACATGCAGAAGTACTCCTCTTCTCCCCTCACCCCTTCATAATAGTACCTCACATTGCAATCACAACAAGGATTTACACTGATGATTTCTGTTTGACAGAAACAAGCCATGGAACTGGCATTAGGAGAGTAAGATACACTCTGTAGCTCCCAATTCCAGTCACAGCATGGCAAACACTCAGCCTGTGCAAACTATGTAATATTGATATCAGTATTAAAATAATCCTTTTGAGTCAGATACATAACTAAATCACAAGTAATCTCTTGCTGCTAAGCTTACTCAGAGTCACTCAGATTTATATGTAGTGACGAATAAATATTGTGTATTAACTTCAAGTTATGCAAGCAGAACAAGCTTGTAGCCTCTCTACCAGTCTTTGATCCTTGACTTTTTTGGTCTTGTCTAGGTCTGTCTTTGTCTACAAAACTCTTGGGGTCGAGGACTGTGCTGCTCAGACGTTGTCTGGTTGCTTCAGTATGGGATCACGCTGAGGCTCGAGTTACTGGAGCTAATAGCATTATCACATAGTTCAGGAAAAGTATGCCCCTCCCAAACGATTTTTAACAGTTAGACCTGTTATCCTGTGTGCTTTCTCACTTGTATTAGTCACCTAGCATAGATACCAAAGCAGTCTTAGAAGACAATCCTCTACTTAGTTTCAGCAGAATTTGAGCTCCTATGGATTATCATTGATTACTGGTGATGGTGATTACTGTTACATTTTGACATTTTGGTATTTTGACTAGGTTTTTTTAATTTAGTGATCAAGGAAACAAAGTTATTTCATCCTTAATGAATGCTTGAAGAATGTCACTTCTGTATTAACGTAGGCAGATTTTTTGTAGTGTCTTCACTGTTACAAAGCTAAAGTAGAATCTAATAACATTAATAAAGCTTGTTTAAAAAGAAATTGATTTGGGCATTTTAAAATATAGGATTATGTCTAGCTGTTCTGTGAAAATGTGGTACCCTCAATAAATCACAGAAGATAATACAGAAGTAAAATCAAAGTTAAATAAATCTTTTTAAGTCTGTAGAATTTGAGCCAAATTCATCCCTGGTAATATTGAATAGGAGATTCCAGGTGGAAATGTTGGTGGAGGGTTAGCTACATAAAATAAAGAAAATAGGGATATTATTTATTGGATTTTTGATGAAAATTCTATTTACTGCTCTGTTTCATAATTATAAAATGGGCATGAGCTACTGTGTAATCTGATTGTCTGGAAGCCTTACAAACCATGAGTAATCAACGCCATTCATGACACTGAACTCGTTTGTAGTGAATAGGGCTGATTACAGTTACAGCCCAGAACGTCATTGCTTAGTTAGCTGTATAAATGTTTCTAGCTAACATTTTCTAATAGCAATGGGGTGCAGTAGTACAAGACTTGTGCATTGTTGACCTAAGCCTGGTTGTACTGGTGGTACTTGGCTTCTGTTTTGAGGTTAACAGGATAGGCATGAGTGAATGCAACAGAGCTCACATCCCATAGCTTAATTATCGTATCAGAAATATGGGGGTAGCTGTATGGGGGGATTTAGCTGTGTGGGGTCCCATTAATTTCACTGGGCATCATGTGGCTGAATCCCCTTTGTATCGTTTCAAGTATTTACCCTACAGTGAGGAACTGAGTCTAATGATATGGTTGTACTGACTTGTGTTCCCTCAATCTTTGTCTGCTAGAGCAGTACTATGTTTTCTGTGCCACAGTATTATTTTAAGTAAGTGGTTGAAATGACTATATTATTAGCAGAACAATGGCACTGTCATCATTTTCATTATGGATTCTGCCTTTCAAGTTTCATGACTCAGCTGTAAAAATTTGCTCCAGGTGCAGGTTTGGTGTATTGTACGAAATATGATCCAGAAATAATTTTATTTATTTTTATTTGTACTGCAGAAATTCTGAGCTGGGCATTTTCCTTAGGTGGATAAGTGTTCATCTCATGGGTGGTAATCAAGAAAGAGGGGGGTTGGATATCTTCTCACTTTTTCCAACTTACCTGCAACTTAGGTGAGATAAGCCACTACAAGCTACTTTCCAGAAAATAGAATGAACTGGAGAGATCTCCACAAAATTTTGTACCCCAGTTCATTTTTTGAACTCCTCCTAGGGAAAGATCTGTTACAGGCTTCAACTTGCAAAATATTGCTGTGCCTTTGAACATCTTAGCAGCACCAGCAGAGAATCTTTTTGCACACACGGCAGCAATTTCTTCTCTGGTGAAAGTGGGTCATGTGAATGTATTCCAGACTGAGCTAAAAAGAAGAGAAAGAAGGAAGAGAAAGAAGGAAGAGAAAGAAGGAAGAGAAGGAAGAGAAAGAAAGAAGGGAAAGAAAGAAGGGAAAGAAGGGAAAGAAGGGAAAGAAGGGAAAGGAAGGAAGGAGAAGGGAAGAGTGAGCAAAAGACAGCAAAAGAGCAAGAGCAAAGGAAAGGGAGAAACTTCTCTATCCGTGAAGTTTGAAGACATCGCTGCAATGTCATAGAGGAGGTAAGGTCTGATCCGGACCCCGTCTCTTCAGGATTGTTCTTTTAGGAGGCAATTTCAGAAAAGCTCGCAATGGGACAGTCTGCCTTATGGACCTATGTGGCCTTGTTGCCCTACAGCCCTGCTCCCTCTGGCCCAGCTCCCTGGCCGTGCTGCGAGCAAAGGGTGGAGCAACCCCAGTACTATGGCAGCAAATTGCAGGGGCAGACTGGGATGTAGCATCTGCTTTCCATTGCTTCCTCTTCTCCTGAGCTAAGAGAGAAGCTATGTTTGCTCCTTCCAAAGAAAAAGGGGGTTTCTGCCCTTTTTCTTGTAGGGAGGAATTTTCTTTAGCTGCTTCTATGCAACTAATGCAGGGTGTAACTAATTATTCATCACTGTGGGCTGAGTGAGACAGGTGTGCATTTAGCACAGGAACAAGAAAATAGGGCTGAAGATCTACTTATGACTTTGTTTAAGTTAAAGACTCAATCCTTTATTCTGGTAATTTAATTTTAAGAAGTATGTACGTTTTGGAGCAGATGAGGACTGGGCAGACTGCAAGCTGTGAAATAAGGCTTTCAGAAGGGCTCAGGTTTTTTATTGTAAAGCATCAATGTGTATTGCTGAACCTTTAATGGCAGACCAGTTTTCCCTGGATTTCTAGAAGTCACACATTACTTGGTTTATAAAGCCACTGTAAGTATATGTATGAGCATATTTTTGTCACAGCTTCAAATTTGTTTACTCCTGTTTGTCAGAACTTTTCACTGTCTTAATGTCATTTCTGGTAGCATATTAACACTAACTGCCTCGTAGCTGAATTTTCAGCTTCCATGCTGAGCAGAATCAGTTCTGCTTTCAGGCAAAGCTTTTCCACAGTGATTGACAGGAATGGATGGCAAGGGAAGTTCCAATTCAGTGCTGTAGGAGACATTAAAATGGTCATGCTGATTATTATTTTTTATTAATAATAATGCAAAAGTTTGTGTTTCATTGCTGCACTGATGGGTGGGCTTTGGGGAGCTATTACCACACTGAAATCCCTTAGTGGTACTGCCCTGCATCTGGAGCTGAAAGATGTTTCCTTCCTCTGAGGGGCGGATGAGATAAGGGAGTTGAAAATGTTTATGTGACTCATTATCCAAAAGAGAAATTAATGTTTTGTAATAGCTAAAAAAGTCCCCATAAGAACTGGAAGCTTAGTGCAAATTTGTGCAGCAATGAAAATTTAAGGAGTTTTGCGTGTTTGTTTTTTTAAGACAGGACAGCTAGATGCTTTAAATTCCAAACATTGAGCTCTAGCTCGGTTTTTTTCTATATTTGCAGTAAGTAATGAAGCCTAAAGTATCACGAGGGTACAAACCCCATCAAATCAGAAGCGTACAGCATGAGATCTGCACTCCAGTTCTGAAGTGATGCAGTCATCAAGAGATCTCTGTCTCTTCCCAAGTGCTTTGGATCAAAATTTTAATCCTCCAAATTATGCATTTGGCTGTGTAGTACTTAGAAGTGAGATCGTGATAGACAAGACTCTATCACATTTAGACATACCTAAAAAAAAAAGGAAAGAAAAATGTTATACCCTGAAAGATCATTATCTCTAGAAGTTCCCAAGTGAAGGAAAAGCCATGAGCATCTATATTTTTTGTATAGCTCAAGGAACAACTTTGTTGGCAGAGGTAGTACCTGAACAAAAAATGCAGTCAATAATATGTTGTTAGCCTGCAGGAAGAGGGCCAGCTCTGATGTCCCATTCTTTCTCAGATTAACCCAGGAAAAGCATACACACACAATATCATTTGACCATGAAGAAAACATATAAGCTCTGCTTTAGCTATCATTGAGCAAGGAATATTCTATACATTTTTTTCATATGGAAAACAAACAAACAAACAAAAAATAGATCTGCAAATATGAAATCTAACCTTCCTGTGACCACAGACATTCTTAAAAATTACAGTCAAATGTTATTGCCCCCATCAGATAGAGAACAGAGATACTGTAGACTTAATGACCCATAACCGTATACTTATTTCACAGATATGTAGTTTCTAGCGCTCTGTTTGGCTGGAGAGATCTCATCTGAATAATGACTGCACAGTCATTTCTGCCAAACCGCAGTGCTTCTGCATCTCCCCTCGCTCTGGTTCTTCCACGCAAGCAAGCGAGCACGCTCCCACTGGTACTGGCTCCTTGCTGACGTGCCCACCCCACCATCGCTCCTCTGTGCTCTATCACGTCCCTCATCATGCCTGCCCACTTCTTTTGCAGATATTTAATTATGGAAGTGTAGTAGTATGCTATAGCTGCATAATGGAACAGGAAGACACTTAACCTGTCCCCACAAAAAAGGGTAAAGCGATGTATTGAATAAACAGGCACCAGGAAACTATCAGGGCAGAAATGAGGTTAAAAATCCTGAGCAGAGGTTTGTGGCCAGGATATGGTTGGGGAATTTTGATGGTGGTAGAAAGTCAGAGCCACATTAATATTCAATAAGCAATGCAGAGATGAAAGAAAGAAGAATGTTTTCAGTAGCTACTTATAAGTTTGGCTCCTAGCAAGTTTTCAGCGCAAAATACAGCACTCCCTGATAAGTGGAGGAGGATGCTGAATAGTTGCTCAGATGCAGTTTGGGGAATATAAAAAATAAGGAGTGCTGGAGGTTGCCATACCTTTTACCTACCCCAGAGCTCCAGGATCATTCTCCCAGTATTGTCTTTGGGTGACAGAAGTATGTTGTTTGTCTCCTAAAGAAGCAGACCTCCCTTGTAACACAGAGCTTACAAAGATGTCCCTGTTATGCAAGGGAGAAGTTATTTTACACTCTGTCTGGGAAAAAATGGCTTACCTGAGCTCTGACATTGTGACAGCTAGCTGTCTTGGAGCTGGTATTTTAACTTTATTTCTTCCATTAATCGAGCAACAGCTACCCACAGACTCATTTCACCTTTGGGTTGCACTTGTTTGTAAGCTATTTATTTCACTGACTTCTTGTCCTCCCCCTGCTTTCTCTCCCCTTTGCACTGCAGTGTGCTACTGTGGCTTCTGGGCCAGAGAAAATATCTGTGTCAAAAGAGTAAATTGGTAGTCTCAGCTATTACTCTGAGTCCCACTTAAGAAGATGATGTAGGATTTCTTGGTCCATGAACTGAAAAGAACCTTGAGTAGAGGAGATATGCTGCCAGAAGAAAAATAAAGAAACTCACATAACTGAGCAGAGTAACAATGAAAGATGAAATAATAGCTGTAAGGCTGGAAACCTAATCAGTCTCCAAAAAATGCTGAATTTTCAGTCATCACTATGTTGCTAACAACAACTTTCAATGGATTTTGCTAAGAGAAAGGTTTTTGGGATGCTGTATGAATATGTTGTAACTGGCATAAGGAAGCCCTGCTATAAGAGATTGTGAAAGGAAACTAGCTTTATTCTTCTCCTTCTGCTCTCCTCATTCTTTTATTTATTTCACTTTTTCCATTTTCTTTTCCATTATGCTGTGTTCTTCCTCCTTACTTTTCTTCCCAATCCTCATTATAGTCCACCGTTTTGTCTTTATTATGAGCCTGGTAAATCCTTTTTACATATAAAATCATACTCAATACAAATTATTCTGAATTAGAGAAGCAGCTACTGAGCTTTTACAAATCGTTTAGATCCCAGCCCTGCCAGGTGCCAACCACCCTTTTCTCTTAGTTATCTCAGTGGAGATGAGGGTGCTTAACAGCTCATAGATTTAATAATAGCTGAGATTATAGCCCAAAGAGCATGGAAGGAGGCATTTTCACTCAAGAGCTAAATGTTTTCTTGTCTTCATCTGCATCGTCAACATGATAAGCTATGCATGTGTGTATGTATATATGCATGTATAAAGAAACAGAAAAAAAGCAGCACAATGACGAGAAGGTAAGCCTCCAGATCGAAATGGTATCCTTGTACTGTTGTTGACCAGGAATATTGTCCTGCCTGGGAGTGAAAGGAATGATTTGAGACTTGGACCCCATCCCAGCAGATCAGCACACGCATGGTAAATCCTGGTATGTCCTTTGGGGCATTTATAGGATTGTGGACTTTCCCACTGCGCCGAGCTGGCTACCGTTGCATGACAAATCATGAAACTCCAACTGTGAAAATTATGGACTCAGTCAAACTGTCAATCCAGACCTGAAAAACAACTGCTGGTAGAAGTAACCTTGACAAAAATTTGTTCTAAGTGTGGTAATATTTGTAATCTGCAACAGACGGATTTCAGTGGCAAGATATTCACTGAGCCTCTCCTAGTGACACAATATACTACTCCTATCAGTGTTTGGAAAACACCCGCACTCAGTAGACACTGTGTGTGATGTGATGCTCACATTTCTTGACAATTCTTGACTCCTGAGTTCAAAAAAACCTTCAGATTGTGGTAGAATGAACTCTATTATTATGCTGAACTGAATGTACTATTTTTGTAATTGAAGCTCTACAAAAGTCCATGTTGTGTTTAAAATTCAACTTCAATTAATGTATCATAGTTAATTTTCATGCTCTGTGAAGTTCTTATTAGTATTTTGCCTTTCTTACAGCTAAATTAATTTTAAATTTATTCCGAATTACCAGGACTTCAGTTTTAATAAATACATTTATTTTTAAGAAAGTGGAAGTGCAATTGTAGGTATATGCTTTTCTACTAATAGGGATATAGATGAAGAACCATCTTTTAAACAAAGAAAAGGAAATGGAATAGCTATAGCATAACAATGTATGACCTAAAAGAATTCTCTTTTGGAGCTTCTAATGCCTGGAGTCTCCTTTTAATACATCAGTGAGAAACACCAGGTTCAAGATTTTACATTCACTACACTTAGCTAGCCAACGGGGTTTTTTGAACCAAAAGTAACTTTTATTTTTCAAGAAAATTTAACAAATCTTTTAATCTTTTTTAATTTGATGGATTTTGTGTAAGGCTGAACTAAAAAAGTACAATTTAATCTGCTTTATGCTTTCTTCATTTCTCTTTTTTAATCTTTATTCTATTTCTTTCTTATTCATAGCACTAAAAGGAAGTAAGAAAGTGAAAGACAAAGCAATCAAATATATATGTAATATGGAAATTTTATACCTATTGAAAGCATTTTCAGAACTGCAATGATTTTTTACGCTTACTTATCTTCTTGACTCATCCTTCTTCCAGGGTTATGATCTACTTCGATGGTACTTTTTTGTCATTTCAGACATGATTTACAGTGTTTATTGCATGCTTAATTTTTTATTTCTTCTTTTTTTTTTTTTGCTAATTCTAAGAGATGTTGATATATTATCACAATTCCAGCAAATATATGGAAGTTATTAACAGCAGTCTGAAGGAATGAAAACTTCATTTGTTCTGAATAGCAAAATGGTCAGTGAAACAGATATCATGATTGTAAGATGATAATGTGACATCTTGTAAGAGAGAATATAACATGGAGGTCCCTCTAGCTACACTGCCTTACTCTGTTGAAGTGTATCAGGGCAGGATGGAGACAGTGAAGAGAGAAGTCAGCTTTGAAAGACGTAACTTTGGAGTCAGACAAACTTCAGCCTTCACTCAAATTCTTTCAGAGCAAAGAAAAAGAGAGTATTAAATTGTGTTAGCATATTAAATTATTGCATTATTGTATTATTACAATATAGCATAAAATATTACGTTAGAGAAACCGATGGTGGATGACTAACAGATATCGATTGACTTCAGCTTCTTCAAGGGCTCAGACCTGGACAACAAGAAAAAGAATAAGGTTTGTCACAGATGAGGAGTATGTGGGAATGGACAAAGGCTACTACCATAGCCTTGTTTGGAAGCAATGTGAAAATTATACAAACCTATGCTAGGTAGCCTTACTGCTAAGCCATTCTGAAGATTTTTGCATTTGCTCATTATGGTTTTACTGATAAAAACATGTCAAAATATTATGGCTGTGAAAAATCTTTTTAACACCCTTGAAGCAATACTTGTGTAGGAACCTCTCCTACGTTTTGTCAGGCCCTTCATAGGTGGAATAGGACAACTGGGACCATGCCTAGTCCATGTTTAATCTGTAATTATTGCCTCCAATCTTTAGTCCATCTGGCAGGTTTTATTTGTTATACACTAGATGGCGGTTTGAATTACGAATGCATGTGTAGTAAAAGGCCAAAGGCTGACAAAATATTTGTGACTAAACTGTACTTTCTACTGAAGGTAATTGTTTGGTTAGATTTTTTTCTCTTTTAACTATTTAAAATGTTATGATTATGGAAACATCCCTCAGTCTTGCAATGTTTTAATTTTACAATGGCTTTTATAACCTTCTCATTCTCAAAATATAACTGCCTACAATAAAGTAAAAACAGGTACTAGTCTACTAGAAATAAAACTGCCACAGCATTTGTCGTATCAGAAAGCATTCTTCATTAGCATCTGGGGCTGTGAGGGAAAAGGGAAGAAAACAAAGAGCTGACTACAAACATAGAAGGTCTTAATGTCCTCTTAGTTATTATTCTGCACAGAGCATGTTGATTTTAACGTTGATTTTGACCAGCATTCACTAGGGCATGATTTTAAAGCAATATGGTAACAGAAAATGAAAAGAGAATAGTCCCCAAATTGTGACAAAGGTTTTACTCTTGTGAGGATTCACCCAATAATAATTGGAGTCTGGCAGTCCTGTGGAAACCAGTGCAAGTCTGATTTGTGCACAGGCTTGGTGCTAGGAGTGTTTCTGTAGTAGTGCAGCAATGACAGCTGCAGAGGTGAGTGTTTTAAGCAAGCTTGAGTCACTGGGATCTTTAATTCTTCTCTCACAACAATGCGAAGCATCTTCTAGCCTTGATTATATTAACTCATTGGTCTCTGACAAGGAATAGTGGAGATGTGCCTGGGGTTGTATAACAGCAGGGGACACCATTTGAATACACACGTTAGGTCCAGCTTTGGGGTTTATGTCGCACTTGGCTCTGGGACTGGTTTCAAGCTCTCTCATAAAGCCAAGCATCTCCTCCTGTAATTTCTTCAATAATGGGCCAGTGCTGGTGGCAGCAGGCAGTGAGCAGTAGTACTGAATAACACAGATGGTGGTACATCTGACAGTGTGGGTTATTCTACAATAAAAAAATAGTTGTCATTTTTATGCTTGCTATTATGAGGCCACCTGTATTCAGTCTGCTCTTGGGCAATAGGAAGTGACGGGAAATGCGAGTATGTTGGGCTGAGTATTGCATATCTATGCACTCTGTGTGTATGTGTACAGAGACATATATACAGAGAGATATGTACATAGACACATGTAAATGTGTATGTGTACATAAACATGTACAGAGGCATATGATGAAAACGGTGTAGGTTTTTTTCCCATGAACATCAGAAATTTTTGAATTCTGAAATTTGCAGAAACATTTGATCATATTTACTGGTTCTTAAGAGAGTGTCATTTTCTGAGAAAAAGACTTCTTTCTCTGTGCTCTTAGAGGATGGACTACTTATTTAATACCTATGGTAAAAAAAATAATAGCTCGGTATCCCACAGGATAAGAGAGATGCAAAGCAGCTTGCAGCCATCAACATGTTTGAGTCCAGTTTCCAAGCTAAGTTATTCTGGTAGCCGCAACTCACCTAGAAGGTAACAGTGCTATGCCTGGTATCATCAGTCCTGTCACTGATATGGGTCCCCCCACCTTCACCCAGGTCTCTCTTCTATGAGAGGTTCATGGGAGCGACGTGCTGCTTTCTCTAATACTCTGTCAAAAAGGTCTGGAGTCTGATGATGGGTGTGATGTGATACTATGAGAAAAGTCATGATTCCAAAAAAAGGTTCTTGTTTGGCCATAAAATAATATTAAGTAGATATTATTTTCTTAATGAAAGGGAAAACACCAACAGATGAATGAGCAACAGTCCAGAAAGAAGAAACACCACAAAAAAAATCCCAGTCCTTTGGGGTCAGATGCTTAGCTGCTGCTGTGGCTGGACTACAAGTAAAAGGCAAAGGCAAGGTAGGTCTGCCAATCCCTCTTCAAGAAAAAAAATGTACAAATAATGGGAATTTTGACCCTCAATACCTAAGCTTTTCTGGAGGACAAGCTAGAACATTTGCATTTTACGCAGGATCTGAAGGAGAAGACTGACCTCCGACCCATTGTACCCTTACAAAGAGGGTCATCTTTGCTCTCAGTCCAGAAACATTCTCCAAATTTCTTAAGTACAGATAACCTCCACACATTAACACCTGGGTTCCTAGAGGGAGTTTCTTTTCTGCCTTTTGAAGGCCTGGATGTGTACCTGCCGTTGCTGCTTCTTGAGTGTTTCTCAGTCTCCATCCCACAGCAGGGTCCCTGCAGGCGATGTTCCTCCTTTCTCCTCCCTGCCAGCCCACTCTGAGGAGACAGAAATCCTCACAGCTGCACAGATGCCACACGCACACACAGACAGGTAAGGAGCCATCCCGGAGCTGGAGTACCACAAACCACAGCCTGCCTTTCGGCCAAACACCAGGTACCCTCCCAGGGAGCTACCAGCAGTGAACAACGCTGACACTTCCCCTGCTAGGGCTGTAAAGCAGGAGAATGATGACCCCAATGCAAACATTTTGATCTATTTTAGGTCTGGAGACACTGATTTGTGCTTTTTATACTGGTAAATTGTTTTCATATCCTAAGCAAGGTAACAAGACTGTAGAGCTTTGTTTTTCAGACCTTTATCTGTTTTTCTGAAAAGAAAAGAACTCCTCTGACCAAAGTGGTATAAGTAAAACCTGAAGACCTGAGGGCCAAAACCATTTTAGTTTACAAGCATCTCTTAAGATTATGAGGATTTCACTGTGTCATGGTTTGGTCTTTAACCATTTATCTGACCGAATATAAAATGACAGCTACAGGTTTCTCTAATTCATGTGTTTCTGAAAATTCAACAGCAGGAAATCGATAGAGAGAAACAAGTACATGAATTAAGATTCAGCACGCAAGCCTTTACTTGGATATTGAACTCAGAAAGGGTGACAGTCACCTGCAGGAATTAATAGATCTGAAGGACAACTTAACTGCTTCTTTCACATTGCACTTCACAGAAATGACGTGTTGTCCTCTTCACCCCAGTCCCTAGAAGCCCCCAAAAGGAAATGCCTTTCAGGCCTTAAAAAAAATCTACCCTTAAACTTTCAGTGGAAAAAAAAATATAGAAAAAGCATTGACAACTACAACAATCGGAGCAAGATCTGTTTGTCCTAAGAAAGTCAAAAGTAAGTGAAGTTCTGGAATGGGATCATGTCTAGGATGTTCTTAAGGTAAAGAATTCAAGGAGAGTGGATGGAAAAATAAAAAAGAAAACCCCAAACTCCCACACCTTGGAAATTTTAGTCAGCCTCAAGAGAAAAGTGACACATGTGGTCCTCTGATGGACTAACTTTGGCTAGTGTTTTTCCGTTAGGTTAAACAGAACTTAATGAAGGTGAGTTTATATCAGGCCTCAAATCTGCTTTTCCTGTGTGGGTATGACCATAAAGTCTTTTTTTCTTTTGAGAGCCAATAAGAGGTCCTTTCACATTAATATATTAAAGTAACAATTACATTCAGTGAGATTAGTTTTATCTCTCAAAACATGGTGTGGTGTTAAATCCCTATAAATCAATGAAGTCACAAGATAAAACAATCAAAATGGAGTGGGTTTAGTGCTACCTGAGTGCAGATGGTACAGGAATCCAATGCAGATCATTTCAAATGTGAAGTGAAAAACTCAAAGAGACTCAGACATACCTGCAGATTAATTGCATAACCACTGAAGATGAGACTGGAACCAAGGTAGAGGTTGAACAGAATGCCCCATTTTTCCTATTGTAACTTAGATTGGTCTGCTTTCAGTTTTGAAATGTAAAACCATTCCTCTATCAAAAGATTGGATTTCTTTATTTGCTAGAAGAGATATTTGGTGATATACCTAGTTAGTTGTCCTCTATCTTTCTCTACTTCCACAGCTTACACTTTCAAACAGCATTTTAGAAAATTCTTGCACATGTTACTAGCATAAAAGACAGTAAAATACCATATATGCTGCAGTGTTAGTGGAAGGCACAAATACTTTGCCTGCTGCCAGTTATTTTGCCCATACATCACCAACCATTCTAGTTTTGCCTGACTTTGTTAGTTTGACATTTTTTCCTATTCTGTGTTTGTGAGTGTGAGACAAGTAGCTGTGTATTAATTGCAAAAATGTTTGAACTGCAGTAGCAATGGCCTTCAAGTGCAGACACGAAGCAGCAGGAAGGATAAGCCTCACACATGAGAAATAATCATGAGCAACGAACATCTATGTGGTCAGGGGGTCACGGAGAAGTTACTACAATGTCTAACAACAGGCAGGATAATCAGACGGCTCAGACTATTCACTATAGGTTTTGTAAAACTATTTTTACCAGCTTAGGCCATTGGCAGTACATTTGCATGAGGTCTTCATTTGAAAGTCTTGTTAAAGGAAAAGACATAAAGACTGATAAGCATTTGCAGTAATTTTTTCAGTAGTGTTTCTATGTCTAGAAGAAGAGGTTTGAGTAGGTATTAGTGAAAGATTTGGAAGCTCCCAGAAGACCTGGCTTGATCACTGTCAAAAACACTAGGAGTCCTTTCAGTCTGGCAAAGGCAAGACTTTGATTTGGTTTCAAACCGTTCAGCTGGGGTACAGTTTGATGTGTTTGAAATCTGCTATAGTACATGTGGGCATGACCAAATCTTGACAGAAAGCAAATACTGGTTTGATGTAGAGTTTAGATGACTAGACAGAATGAGAGTCCTTTACTAAGGTTATTTAATCAGTAAAAGAAAATCCTCATGCAATACTTAAAAAACAGTTACAACTGCATTTAGTATTTCCTTTTCCCCAGACGCAGAATAGAGTTCTTTCAAAATAAGAGGTTAAGTTTTCGTGTCTGGGTTGGACTAATTTCTCTGAAGTATTTTTTCCTTTTACTGAAGTGATTTGTCTTACATTTATACTGACATACATCGGGGCTACAATGGGATATAGCCATATGTGTACAGACTGCATTGTGGTCAACAATGTGACTTCAGCTTACCTGGACATAAAAGTGTATCTAGCCTTTAAACTGGCCTAAACTAGTTTGAGTGCCAGTACATTAGCTGTAGTAGACCAGAAAGCAGCATGGGCTACCCTTTCTTTAGTTTACCTGGTCTGTGCACTTAACTCCACACTTTGTCTCTACCTGTACCCATACCCAAGCTGGTTAACTTTAGATTAACTTGGAGATTGCTGAAGAAATTCCCACTGCGTCTTTAATTTTTATGTAGTATTTCTCTTTTTAAATATAAACCTACTAAAAGTCATCTATTCAAACAAGGGTTAAGTGATCATTGTGTCTTCAGATATGGGCCAGTGTCTCTTTCCTCACACCAAATAGACTCAAACCTGTTGGGCTAACCCAGTCAAAACTGAACGGAGTTCATAATTTTGAAAGTTATTAAAGCTGCAGAGCTGTTTAAAAATACAAGGCTGGATGGAGAAGAGAGACTCTGTAATATCCTTGATTGAAAAAAAATACTACAACATGAGCTCATACAGTACCAGACACCAGAGAATCCACACAGGGGATGTTCATTTAAGCAGTCCCACTCACAGGCAAAAGCTTGCATTGAGTTTACATTATCCTAGACATGAAAGTCGATAAAACTTAATCCAAGGAAACCAAGCCTCATTAGTTCTACTTTTTTTTTCGAGAACAGCAATCTTGGGTCAGGTTTCTGGCTACATTATTCTGTGAAAATAGTGGTTAATAATATATGAGATGGTAAAATAATAATTGAGGTAGCATTAGTACCACAATTACAATAAATTAAAAACAGTATGGTGGTTTTTTTCTAAATGTTTTTTAGGATATGTTTGATATTACCCTGTGTTGTAAGGCCATATCTAGCTTATGTTTGAATTTAAAGCTTTAATCCTGTCTGTGTTTAGCTTTAAAACATCATGGACTAAATCTCCAAATCTTCTTATCTTCAAAATTATGTCAGCAGCTATGACAAAATGACATCTGTTCTGAAGCTGTAACAAGAATACTGCATTACTTGACACTTGGTTCATTCCTGTTACAGTACAATGTCTGCCTCTCACATAACAGGCGCAGCGATTCCTCTGCTGAATGTATATGATTCAGCCGATAACCATGCTTAGTAAATGGTTAATAATTAGTATTTTCTGCTTCTATTCCAGTGAAAAATGTCAGTATTTTGTACATTTGCATTGGTCAGAGGAACGTGAGGCCTTTTTCCAACAGTAGCGTGGGGCAACACATCTTATTTTTCAGTTTCCAGAATCTGAAGGTTGGAGAACGGCACAGCAAAACCGCTTGCTGTGTCTCCTTGCCATTCATTGTGTGCATTTAGTCTGTCAGAAACGCTCTGCTGCTGCAGTTAATGCTGAGCAGAGATTGATTGCGGGTTGTTGTTCTACAAGACATGGCTGAGGCAAATTAATAGCTCGTTGCTACTGAAAGGGGGTGGGGGTCCCATTCCCACCTTTCCTATTCCCTCTGGTAATCCTGGCCCTGGGCTCCTGCTCCTTACCTCGTTTGGGGAATTAACCCCATGGTTTCCTCAGACCCCATTGCATGTCTTTCTTAAGGAGCTAAGGGATGGCAAGCAAACCCCAAAAATCCTGGGTGGGTGTCTGGTGAAGGGGAAGAGCGAGGGCGGGGCGGTCCCTTCCCCTCATGGGAGGAATATGCTTTTGATGAGCTAAGCTGTCCCTGGAGCTGCACCCCTGTTCTCTAATGTCACATCTGGCCAATAGTCCCCCCGAATCGGTGGGTTGGATGTTTTTTGCTTTATGCAGAGTCTGGCTGCTCGCTGCTGTGTAATGTAATGCTCCAAACAGCACAACAGCTCCAGCAGTTCAGCTCTCCAGCAACGACTTCCTATAGGCACAGCTTCCCACACCTGCTTTCTGTAGCCAAACATAGTGATATGAAGTAGTAACAACAAAAAGGATAGTGAGATTTCACAGACGTGTTCCCCCCTATAAACCAATAACGTTCTTGTAGCCTCTGAAGTGCCACGTGTTGCTTCACAGACATACATGTTTCTCCAAGGACACCAGCAGTGCTATTTTTCTGGTCTCTTCAAGCCCCGAGGCCGAGCAGTGTCAGTCTGTTGTGTCTGACAGAATGGCAGGAGCATCACCTCTGGTATTCCCCACTATATGCCACTGTGGAAAGGGATATTTGCTTTTTCCAAGTGTGCCTATGAGACTGGAACAGCAATCTGTGGGCCTCTGGTGCTAATTCCTGGGTGCCGCTGCTGTCCGTGACCTTAGGACTACTCATTGTCTTTTTCGGGAATTAATGGACGTTTCCTCACCTCCAAATCACAGTGAGAGTTTTGTCTTGTACATCTGGAAGCCTCCAGTGCCCTTCACATGTGCAAACATTCTTATTTTCTGATTTCTGTCAAACCAGATGTTATCAGCTTGCAACCTGTATTTCACCAGTTCCAAACTGTAATCTAGCACTGCTAAATACAGAGAAAGGTCTGGCTTTAGAGTGTTTTTCTATGTTTCTTATTTAGATTTTCAGCAGATTATGTCAAAACATGTAATTTGCCAAAAATTGCATAGTCATACCCACTATTTCAGGGATAGTGGGTAGCAAAAATAACTGTTGTACTGAAGTATTATCTAGTAAGACTATCTGAAGGAAGTGAGTCTAAGTAGTCTAAGACAAGGACATACTTTCTTACAACTAATGTAAAAATGTCAACAACTACCTGCTAATTTTTTTCTAACAAAAGAGCCCCATTCATGATACGGTTTTTGATGTAAAATACCTTTTGTATATTTGAGATTAGTATAGAACCCCATAGTCATCGTCTTATTGTTTTCTTCTGTTTCAGTCCCTAATGACCTTCAGATTTTCTTTTAGACCTCTTTATTTCTAATGTCTTACAAATTTTCGACTTACCCTCTTCACTTTCGACTTACCCTCTTCAGGAGAATTCATTACATTCTACATGGTCTCATCCTTCGCATTAGCTAAGACGTTCCTGACACTTGAGGTGTCAGGAGAAAAATCAGTATCAGTTATCTGCCCTTGGCTATTCATCGCCGTATGTAGTGAACGAGCTTTTTTTACCTATTTATTTATTTATTTATTTAGTGATCATGGAGGGTACTGAGTCTCTTGATCTTTGTCTTTGCTTTCTGTTTCTTGGAGCTGCAAGAATGAGGAGAACTTTCATGCTGATGTTAACACCAGTAGTTCTTCACATCCCTTTAATCATCTGTTGAGATGTTTTATATGCCTTTTCGATAACATCTCCAATGGCTTTTGTTGCACCTTGCAAATTCCAGTGGACCAAGGACCGCCATGTTCTTAACTGACAGAATTATGTTTTTTCCTTTGAGATTGGTCTGAGTTTTACCTTTTCTTATTTCTAATCAAGAATGTCATGCATATTCTGCCTTAATGGTCATGAAGTCTGTTCTTGGTACATTTAACAAATTCTTGCTCTGAAAAAAGGTCATGCAGCTCTTTCTTCTCACTAAGGGTGGGATATTGCCTTGGCATGTTCCTTTTGCAGCAGCATGTGCAATCTTTTGCAGACTCCAGCTTTGCAGAGCATATGAGATTTTTTTAATCAGACGTCTCTTCTTGTACCATTTTGGAAAATGACTTATTTGGTTTCTGAGCACTTTCTATCGACTGTTCCTGGTTGATTCAGTCAGAAAGACTTCCTTCTTTGTCAGGTTGGGCTTTCCCCTGTTTTTTGAGTACTTTGGACAAAATTCCAGTTTTGTTCCCAGATTCAGTCTGGTTTCTTATTCCTCTGTACTTTTTCCCAGTTGTGAAATGTTTTTTCAGGTATTCACATATTAATGTGCTTTTAAAAAGAGCACAACATGGTGCAACCCCTACCAAAATTTGCTTTGTTTTTTTGTGATTAATTTTCATACATAGTCTCTTTTGCCTGCATTAACTAGAAAACTTTTAAGGAAATTCAAGTACTTCAGAAAAGTCATAACTGTTACCAGAAATAATATGACTCATACCTGAGGTAAGAGCCAGTGCAACTTGAGCAAAATCCTGTTAGCAGAGAGGCTGCCCAGACTTTTATGGGTTGAAATGTTTTTCAGGGAGATAAAGAATAAGACACTGGAGGGACAAAACATAACAAATTGTTAGAAAAGACATTTCTGTAGCCAGTTGTTCAGGAGTCTTTGGAGTGGGCAATGTCAATTATTATATAGTTGAGAGGAGCTGGCGAGAGATTCTCATAATATTGCACACAAGTTTTTCAAGAAAATGTCACCACAGTGAGTGAGTCTTTCCTACCCTGCAGCAAAGCATGAGCCACCCAATCTTCCAAAGTATTATGGCATCATTTTACAAACTTTATAATTACTCTGTATTACAAAAGAAAAAAATGTGTTAAAATGACTTGTATATGTAATTACGAATTTTAATATTATAGTTTACAGATACCTGAATGCTTCATGTGTGACATACACTCGCTGTTGCTACCAGTGACTTCCAAAGCAAATCAGTCAGTAAATTCCAAACGTTGTGATAATCTAGGTATTGTTATGCAAATCTAATCAAATTGCATCATGCAGTTGTAACAGCTGAGTTTTGGTGTCCTGTAACTGCCGTGATACTTCTTACTCATTTTGTATATGTCAGTATGTACAACAGATAGTTTCTCTTTCTTCCTGGATGTGGACTGAAGCACATAAATACATGCAAAACAGCTCAGGAGGAAAAGCTCTGCTTAAATTAAAGGTATAAAGGGAGGATTTCTCACAAATAGTTGTTTGTATTGAGGGTATTCTTTTTCCTTGAATGGCCTATTAATTCTGAAGGCCATTTTGGGTTCAAATTCTTAATCTGAATTATGTTGTTATTCATGGCCTCATTTTGTGTCTTTTCATCATCTTCTTTGTCTGATGGCTATTTTACATAGGGCTTTTAAGAACAGGATGGATGGCAACAAAAGAATGTGTTTACTTTATCCATTGTTAGGGCCCAATTCCAGTATACTTACCCTCACTGAGGCATGCATTAGATTTCAAGTGTCCCATTCATCCCAGCAAAACTAATTGCAGAGCAAAATAGACAAAATGTGAATGAGGATTCAAAGAAAGTTTGCGGTAATTATTGAAGCAAATAAAAACATTTTGTTTTGGTGACTTGCCCTTTAGTGCATAATGGCTAGCAGTGAGTCCTATGGGGGGCCCTATGCACTTGAATAAGAAGGGTGACCACTGTATACCAGAAAAGATGTGATTTGGCAAAAAAACTGAGTTGATCAGAGAGGATGAGATCTTATGGTACTGGAGTTGAGATTCCTTCGTGTGCTAAATACAGCCTAAAGTATTGTCTCTGTCCAGTAACTGGAAATATTCACATAGTAGTAAGTGGAAATATTTGAAATAGTATTTGTTTTGCTTTTCATGAAGGTATATATGGAAAAAACTGTTAAATTTGAAGTTTCCTTCTAGAAATTCTTCAGGAGATTAGTTTTGTGTCCAAAAGTTTTTAGGCAGAGGTAACATCTTTTAATAAAACTTCCAGTACAGTTAGCAGAGGAAATAAACATTTTTTGCACACCTTTCGGGTTTGAAATAGAAACAGCAAACTTCAAAGCTAAATATAAGCTGAGTTTAATTAGCTGAATCTCAGTTAGACCATGAGAGAAAAAGTATGAGGTCTGTTGGAAGTAGAGGCGATGTTACTGTTGGGAGGGGACAATAAGGTAGAGGAAAAGAAAATGATAGTTCATACCCTCCAAAACTTGAAAAGATTAGTTAGGAGTGTAGGTGAGCATAAGACTGAGAAAGTTTTAAAACTAACAACTGCATGGGCTAAATACCAAATTTTTGGTATTTGGTAGATATACAAACTAGTTCCTAAGCTTGTGTCTGGAAATGTTTTGCACATTTCTCTTGAGATCAGGGCTGAGAGATCACTGATAGAGTGTTTGTTTTGTGGGAAATACTCTCATGTGAGTCATGGGGGCTTTCTGTCCTTTAATCATCACCCAGGAGTTCGTTTTAGTGAGTTACTGTCTTGGCAAAGACTTTCAGCGCATTGGGCAAGGCAGCTGTCTGACCTCGGGATCCTGATGGCTCTGTTTTGGGGATATTTATTATGATGATTTTAGAAGTGTGTCAGAGAGTTTGCCAAAATTTATCGTCTGGAATTATTCAGCACATGTCAGATTGTGGCATCCTCCTCCTATGCATAAGCATGGTCAGTCCCACAAAGAGCTTGCAGCCTAAACAGCTGAAGTAGGCAAAAGACTGCACTAGTATCACTCAGTTTTCTTTTTCCCTCTTGAGTAAAATATAGCCTGTGCAATGTAAGACCAGGCACAGAAATAAAAGCTGGCTCTGAACAAGGCAGCAGGTCCGCGTGGCATGCTTTCTGTGCCCTGCAGAAGCAGAACAGCCACTTTGTAATGTAGTAATTACTCAAGGGTGGCGCTACGTGATGTGGCTATGCTGCATCCAGAACCTTGGCTAAACTGTCTTTAGTCACAGGGTGTCCCTGGACGGTGCTCCCTGCTCTTAATTTACAGTTGTTGCACTCACTCTGCACCTCCTGCAAGGGAGCTCTTTGTCTTCGTAGGACTGGTGGCCACTTTTCAATTAAATCCTTGAGCAAAGCGCTCTTCTAACGAGAAGTAATCAACCCAAGAGAAAGTCACATCCACACCTGATGTAAAATGGATTATGGTTTGGTCTCTCCCCTGGTATTTTGTGTCTGACTTCTATTATCTGTGTGTGATTTAGAGGATAAACACCCCAGGGCAGTGTTTGCACAGTACCACATGCCATGACAGCAGTCAATAAATTATAGGAGAAGGTGATCACACAGGATTGTTCCCAGCTTCACATCCCTGATCCCAATATCCACAGATTCCAAGCAGTGTGGAGGAGCTGTGTTTTCTGAGAGGGACACTGTTCTACACTTGAACAGATTTCTCTTTGAACTAGTATTTTCCTGTTAAGGGACATTAACACATGCCCATTCATAGTTTAATGAGGGTTTTTTTGCTAGTTATTCACTCCCTTAATAATTCAAACCTGTTCCAGACATTAAGACACCTAGGATAGTTATAGACAGTCAAACAACAAAAAAACCCCTCTAAGCAACTCCCTTGCCCTACCTCAAGCCCAAATGACTTCAAAATGCCTTTTTCTCTCCCTCTTGATCTCTATTTTTCCCTCCACTTACCACCCACCTTTGCTTTCATTACACTCTCTTTCCTGTGCTCCTTCCCCCTAAATCCAAGCTTCTCATGCAGTTTTTCCTCTTCTTGGGAGACATAGAAGTGTACCCACAAATATCCATAATCATCTCCTTCAATATTTAAATATATTTAGGCATGACTGTAACACAAAAGAAACCCTTAATTGGGTAGGATATGCTCCTAATTTTAGCTTATTCAAGTTATCTCACAGAAGCCTGATTTTTTCACTTTCTGCATTTTTATTGTTCTTCCACAGGCACTAATGAAATACAAAATACGGTTGGTTTGAAAGACAGCGTTTACATTTAAAGGACAGAATGCACAAGGTCAGTGGAGACTCTGTCCCATATAGTTATTTTAACCTTTTTTCCAAATCACCCCTTGGGTTTTATGGTATCCTGTGTTGTTTTCTTCCACTTCCCTTACAAGCATAAAATAGATACAGTAAGAAAAGCTGATTTTCCTTACCACCTTTCCCCACTAAATAGCAGATAACAAAAAAAAAAAAATCTAACTGTATGGATATGTTAAATATTTGCAAATTATTAGGTATGATGTCTAATGGGCTATGCTTCTTATCTGAAATGTATAGATTCCCTTAAATCACCAGTTAAAATCTCAGCATTACTGAAATACGCATTCTCTGGTTTTCAGAGCCAGTCAGGTTGAATGCCTTTCTACTTACCCTGCAGTTCCCATTAATGTTAACAGGCATATTTCTTTTTGCTTCTGTTGGAGTCGACTTGATGCACATGTGGGATCCTTTGATAACCTCTTAAAAAGACACCCTTCTGCTTTACATGCACTTTAGAGCTTTAATGATCTCACGATGCTTCTTTGTGTCCCCGTGGCCAAAATGTTATCTAATACTTCTTGTAAATAATACAAAATAGCTTTTTACTCTGTAAGTGACCTCTGTAACATGTGCTAACAGTCTATTTGAATATACCTTGCCCACGGGGTGTTCTGTTGGAGTCAGGGAAAAGCATTAGGAAGCAAAGCAGAACTGCCATTTCCTTGAGCCTTTTCCACGCCTCAGAAACAACTGCATCTATGCAGCTACCGGGCAAGACAAAACCTGAGAGAAGGAAAGGTGAAAGAAGGAGGAGCCCGTACTGCTATCTTTGCTTTCCAGTTCATCGGTCCAAAGATGTATAGGAGCAAGTCATTTCTCCTGGGGAGCATCTGAGCAAACCCTATTGCAATGGAGATTTTTTATATCTGCTTCAAAGGCCACTGTAAACATACCATGATGAATTGTAATGTGTCTGTGTGTATATTTGTTCCTACTTCTGTTTATAGATATTGTATTTAAATCTGTGAGTCCTTAGCTCACATCATATGCTAACCAGTTTCTTGGGGTAAATTTTCCATAAAAAGCATGAAATCAGAGCTTTGGATTCCTTTTTATAGCTACATTTTAGGTCCATAGGAAGTGTTAAACAACTGTTGAAATACAGCCTTATGTGCAGAGCCGTCTGATCTAAAGGTATTCAAAGGAGTGGGCTGCAAGGCTTTAAAGTCCCAGCATGCCTGTGCACATCACATGCTTCAGCATCTCTTTCCCCTGTGAACATTAGGACTTCTGCCATCTGTAAATCGCTTGAAGAGGACGGTTTTAGCAGTGGGACATGGGGCAGGCTTGGCTGTTCTCCCTCTGGCTTTGGCCCTCACCCCTGTGCCCCCTCGGCAGCGCTTGGAGGGCAGCTCTGAGCCCTCTACTTTGTCCTTCAGGCAGCAGCTTTGCACGGCAATGCAAAATGCAAGAGAGCCGAGGTAAAGGAAAAAAAGCCTCCCTTCCCTCCCTGAAGGCCTACAGGCATGTCCCTGCCGTGGGATCTGGGTGGGAGAGGGTGTTTACCCTCGCTCTGCCTTCTTGAGCCTCCTCCTGCTCACACCCCATCCTTGGTTGATGGCGACAGTGGTTAAATAGAATCATAGAATCATAGAATGCTTTGGGTTGGAAGGGACCTTTAGAGGTCATCTAGTCCAACCCCCCTGCAGTAAGCAGGGACATCTTTAACTAGATCAGGTTGCTCAGAGCCCTGTCCAACCTGACCTTGAAGGTTTCTAGGGATGGGGCCTCCACTACCTCTCTGGGCAACCTATTCCAGTGCTTCACCACCCTCATGGTAAAAAATTTCTTCCTTATATCTAGTCTAAATCTACCCTCTTTTAGTTTAAACCCATTACCCCTTCTCCTGTCACAACAGGCCTTGTTAAAAAGATGGTCCCCATCTTTCCTATAGGCCCCCTTTAAGTACTGAAAGGCCGCAATAAGATCTCCCCGCAGCCTTCTCTTCTCCAGGCTGAACAACCCCAACTCTCTCAGCCTGTCCTCGTAGGAGAGGTGCTCCAGCCCTCGGATCATTTTTGTGGCCCTCTTCTGGACCCGCTCCAACAGGTCCATGTCCTTCTTGTGCTGAGGGCTCCAGAGCTGGACGCAGTACTCCAGGTGGGGTCTCACCAGAGCCGAGTAGAGGGGCAGAATCACCTCCCTCGACCTGCTGGCCACGCTTCTTTTGATGCAGCCCAGGATACGGTTGGCCTTCTGGGCTGCAAGCGCACACTGTTGGCTCATGTCCAGCTTTTCATCCATCAGTACCCCCAAGTCCTTCTCCACAGGGTTGCTCTCAATCCACTCATCCCCCATCCTGTACTGGTAGCGGGAGTTGCCCCGACCCAAGTGCAGGACCTTGTACTTGGCCTTGTTGAACCTCATGAGGTTCGCACAGGCCCACCTCTCCAGCCTGTCCAGGTCCCTTTGGATGACATCCCGTCCCTCAGGCGTGTCAACTGCACCACTCAGCTTGGTGTCATCTGCAAACTTGCTGAGGGTGCACTCGATCTCGCTGTCTATGTCATTGATGAAAATATTAAACAGCACTGGTCCCAGTACGGACCCCTGAGGAACACCACTTGTTACCAGTCTCCATTTGGACATCGAGCCGTTGACCACTACCCTCTGGTTGCGACCATCCAACCAGTTCCTTATCCACCGAACAGTCCACCCATCAAATCCATATCTCTCCAATTTAGAGAGAAGGATGTTGTGGGGGACCATGTCGAAGGCTTTTTGGAAGTCCAGGTAGATGACATCCATTGCTTTTCCCTTGTCCACTGATGCAGTTACTCCATCATAGAAAGCCACTAGGTTGGTCAGGCAGGACTTGCCCTTGGTAAAGCCATGCTGGCTGTCTCGAATCACCTCCCTGTCGTCCATGTGCTTTAGCATTGCTTCTAGAAGGATCTGTTCTGTGATTTTCCCAGGCACAGAGGTGAGGCTGACAGGTCGGTAATTCCCAGGGTCCTCCTTTCTTTCGTTTTTAAAAATGGGCACAATGTGTCCCTTCTTCCAGTCACCAGGGACTTCACCTGACTGCCATCACTTTTCAAATATCATGGAGAGTGGCTTGGCAACTACATCAGCCAACTCCCTCAGGACTCTGGGATGTATATCATCAGGTCCCATAGACTTATGTATATTCAGGTTCCTCAGGTGGTCACGAGCCTGATCTTCCCTTAAGCCATGTCTTTGGGATCTACTGAGTAAATATGGGGTATTCTGCTCTGTAACACGGAGCTGGTGGCTGTTTTACAACTGTCAGCAATGGAACAGATTGCTTTTGTAAATTAAATAAACCAGGAGGGTGATCAGAGTAATTCAGATCCAGGGTCTAATGGAGGAGACTAGGAAGGGTGATACCTGCTGTGCGTCTCTTTGCAAGGTACACTAAACACGTGCACGTGGCTTCAGATTCCTTCAGTTCTTGAGCTTTGTTTGATGTCAGTAGGAAGTGTGAAAATCTAAAGTAACTGATCATCTGCATGTGTAACATCAGGAAACAGAGGAGTGAGCTTCCCTTTGTTTCTCCAAATACAGATTCTGTTCCATGCCTTCTTACTACAGCTGGCCAGATAATTTACATCTATCCTTTTTCTGTTTTCTGTCTTTCTGGTAGTGACTGTGAAAGAATTGAACCAACTGAATACTGAGGCTACTAGCTCACAGTGTCACTCAAATCTTCCTCTCTCTCTAACCTGTACAAAGCTAGCGTGACTATTATTGTATTTAGGACAAATAAGATTATTAAAAATGTGTTCACCATTTCTGATACAACAATCCCAGTAATAACTATGTTTTAATAGTTCACAAATTCTGGTTGTTGGGGGTTTTTGATAGATACTTGCATACTTAGGCACTACATTACAATGAATATTCATTTTGGTTGCATTGCACTTCCCCATCAATGACAAAGAGAGATTAACTAAAACAATATTTTATTTCCTACTTTAATGGTGAGTACATAGCATTAATTATATTATTAATCCAACTAGAAACTCTTACACAAAGCTATTTCAAGCCATTAGTTGCCCCTTTGTAATTGATGAATTACTGCATTACCATTTAATTTAGTATTGTTTTCAAGACATTACGTTCAGTTTCATTCAAGTTAATTGTATAGCCAAATAAGGAAAGAACTTGCTTCATGAGCATAAGTGATGCAAGCATGGATTCTTCCTGATTTCAGATGTATAATGGGATGTGATCCATATAGCAATTCTGTACAAGGCCCTCCAGTTAGCATTACCTTGCAATTTATGGCAACAAGAAATGAGGGAATGAACCAGAAGATTGCATGGCATTTGGATTCAGCATTGTGATAGTCTTCTCTGCAAATGGAAATTAACATCAATTATTCAAATCTAGTTATGCTTTCAACTCTCTTAATTGCAAAGTGTTTTCCATTCAGTGATCACGCCCAATTCCCTAAACATAATAGCAATTATAACTGTGCATCCAGAGGAAAATATACTCTCTTTGGCCCAATTTTCAGCTCTGATATGACCTCTTTATGCTGCTTTTTACACAGAGGGGCTATTAAGCTGGAGGAACTGTTCTTTTTGCATAGAACATATCCCAGGGCTGTTGAGAAACATGGACTATAATCTTTTTTACTGCTCCAACATAAAAACAGGGAAAATGTAATGGGTGGGATTCAGCTGCCTAGACAAAAGTATGTAGACCACTTTAGATAGATGCTCTTAGGTACCTGAGACACCTTCACAAGGGTAGCAAATGTGGTGTAGGACTTGGGGAAGATTTGTGGCAGCTGGAGGCAAGGCTGGAGGCAGTACTCTAGGGTATCTAAAATAGAACAGTGGTTAGTTGCCTGAATTACCCTGGTTTTGTCTGACAATTGGGACAGCTTTTCTGGGCTGTGCAAGGCTGAATGTAAATTATATTATTCGTGAAGCTGAAAATTGCTTCATGCACTGGATTGCATAAGGGCATAATGAAGCTTCTTTCTCCTTAGCGCAATTCTTATTTTTTATTAGAGTAATTTCAGGAAACTCCTCTTCATCTTCTAGCTTTTCTGTGGCAGAAGTGATGGTTCTGTTGCATTCTTTGAGTGTTCAGTCTGTGAGGTTTTCAGGATTTGAAAGTACTGCACCCTTTACTACACATAAACAATAATGCATAGTGTGTCTTGAACTACAGTCAGACCTTTACTGAGCAGACAATAAACACCACGGCTTAATATGAAGTCCCAGTCCTCTGGTTAACCACAATAAGAACTTTGTCCAAAAGCACCATGGCTCCTTCCCAGCCACCTTCCCTGATTATGTTTCTATAGCATGAGAGTAGAAAGACCAGGGAGCAGCTGGTGATATGTTTGGCATAGGGAAGGTGTCCTGTCTGATACTCAGGGACAATTCCAAGTCTCTCATTCAACAGTTGCATGAGATATAAAAAAATCAATGACGTGTCTACTGACAGAGAAGAAAACATTAAATTTTTTGAACCAAGTGGTTAGTTGAAATAGGTGTCCTGTGGATTATATTTATTAGAGACAGAAACAGTTGATGGAGTCAGGTAATTCCTTGCTGTGTTTTCCTTTGATTAAAAAAAAAAAAAAGAGACAAAGTCTCAGTCTTCTGAACTCTTTAGGAATCAGATCTAGGATTCATTATCCTTGGATACAGTTCACTATTTCCTACCAGTATCTAATCTAGAGCTCTCCTTCTCTGGGATTTACCACTTGTGCTTTTGAGAAACATTATTTTGTTGCTGCCTTTTCCATTTCCTGATGTGATGTTTTGGATTCATCCTAAAACAAACAAACAAAAAACCTCATTCAGTCATAACTCTTTGGTTAGATTTCAGCCAGCACTGATTAGAATGCATTTGGGCAGTGACTCCTCCTTCAACTCTCTCTGGCAAAGAAATTTGGTTTATATATTTGTTCTGAATAAAGGCGGGTTGCTTTTTCAGCCATCTTCAAGTAAATTATAACTTCCCAGTAAAACAGTGCAGAGGTATGAATAGTCAATGACATGGATGGGCTTCAGTCTGAAAAGGTGGGGTCCTCATTTTGGAAACTCCTGGGTTGGTTGTGTTTAGATAGGAGATTTTGTTGGCTACAGAAGTTTACCTTTCTAAAACTGAAAGGCTGCTTCTTAAATGTATCAGATGTTGGAACAAGGATCAGTCTGATCTCCAATAACAATCTGGAGAGATTGGGGAAGTCACCATGGTTGATGCCACTTTTTCCCTGTTTTCAAAGATAGTCCTTCGCTTCCAGAGGATTAGCCCAAGATCTATTCAACACCTTCTGCAATGTAAGCTTCATTTTGAGAGATTAGGGAGGATTTCACTTGTGCCCAGAGGATTTCTGGTTTGTTTCTCTACAGAGGCATGATTTTTAAGCTTTGAAAGAACTGGAAATGCTGCTTGACAGAAGGAAGCTTGAATCCCATGCTAACACTTATGCAGACTCCACTCCTTTTATGGAAGGCTGCTGTTCATGTATACTGAAAGCTTTTTTTTGTATTACTCTACAGATACACATGGTAAGTTATTCTGTTTATTATAATTGGAGTCTAGATGTAATGGTAGACACAGCGAGATTATAGTTTATCTCTTCATATAACTTACCACAGGTGTATATATGTGTATTACTGGCGTCTGGACACTGATCCACAAGAAATGAGATGCATTAACTGCAATAATCAGACTGTTGTCCTGAAACCCATTCAATACAGTATGATCTGCTCATTCTAATAGGTGCCTTTTTATTTATTATTACTTTAGAACAAATCTCTCATTCAAGGAAAGAAGAAAAGAGGGAAAAAACTGCAACACAGAGAAATTGCTCTAGTGGTGGTAACACATTTGCCATGGGCATTGGTTGGAGTAGTTGTCATATATTTATGTCATGATATAATGGCATACTGTAGGCTATTCTTGTATGCGTTCTCATTCCAAGCTCGTTTGTCACTTGCCTGTGTAGATTCAACATCTTCCTCATCTGGGGGAGTTTATATATCTCCTTGCAGTTGACTGTAAACAAATTGCAAGTGCTGCTTGGCAGGTGACAGATAGATCCAGTTGGTTAGGTAAGGCTGTTGCAGTCTCAGTGCAATATGAAAAATTTACGCATTTGAGAAATTCCAGGCTGCTGCTTTCTAGTGTAAAATTTGGGATATGACAGCAGATGTCAGATTTAAAAAGGAGAAGAATGAGATTCTGTGGGGGATTGAACTAGTTCATTTTATTCTTAGGAAAAAAAAGTCCAGACACTTAGCTGGCTTGCTGCTGTAATTGGTTGCTTTATGCACACTGTGTGAAATCAACCCATATGTAGGGACTGTGTTGTTACACTCTGCTAAGGCAGAGTTTGGTTTCTGATTTTCAGCATACGACAGCCTCTGAGCCTTACATGGCAGTCAAGCAAAAGCCTCCATCATGTACGACTGGATTGAGGTGCCTGGATTCTCCCCAGCTTCAGGATGGCTGCGCACACACTCTGCCGTAGAGCTCACTGAAGCCCCAGGGCCTCAGCATATCTCTGCCTTGGATGATGGAAAACTTTAATAACACGTACAAAATTAATTTGGACCTTCTCCTAACACAAGTCTTTGAAGTCAGTGGGAAGCACTGAGGATTTTTGGCATGCCAGCTCTTTATTTCTGCGTATTCAGCTACTATACCTATTGATTTCATTTCATGTGAGTCACTGTTGTTTCCATAAGCACCTCTTTTAATATGTAAAAGGCATATGTATTTGTTACTTCTTGGTGAGCAGCCTCTCACCTCTTAGTTGTGGAGAAATGTGCTATAGGAAAAGAATAGATTGGTAGTGTAGCTCTTTGTGCCTTGCTAAGATAAGATGCTAGCCATATGGCTCCAGTGCTGGGCACTGAGAAAGCAGCTGAGAGCTGGGAGGTTCGGGGGGTTTTGTTTGTTTGTTGGTTTGGTTTGGTTTTGTTAGGCACTTCTTTTAATTATTTCTTTTTTCCTCTACTCACTTAGAGTCGAGACCTTGTGATTCTGTATGTAATTGTGCTAGCCTTTATTCAGGAAAAATCACATTGTAGTCTATAAGAGCATAGGAAAGGTTCCTGGGGTCATCAAGGGCAGCCACAGCCTGCCTTGTGTTATCTAATGACATTCATAGATTTACTGAATTCCCTATTCAGTCAGGCTCTTTGTGCTGCCTATTACTTCTACTAGAAATTTGCTTAAAACCCTCACTCCTCTGGAAATCTTCTCATTTTTTGTGCAAGCTTATTCCTGGCCAGGTTTTCCTCCTCTTTGTTCTTGTGCCAAAGGATATACTGTCTTTTAGTGTAAATAGCTTTTCTTTTGAATGTTTATCCCTCTTTTCCCATAACACACACACATGCACGCACATTTGCAAAATATATATATCTACTTACACGAACAGTAATTTTTTCTCTAAACTGAACAAAGGAAGCCCTTCTAGTACTCATATTAACCTAGACACCTTTCTTTCTGTTCCAATTTGAAGCTGTCTTCCTTGAATATACGTGATTGGAACTACACAAAGTATCCCTGTAGNTAGCTTTTTTAAAATAAAAAATACACCAATAGTTCATGTTCATCCTGTTTATACATTTCATCAGTTCATCTAGTTTATGCAACTAATATACCCATATTTTCTTCTCAGTCATTTAGAAATGCTAAATGTGCATAATAAATTATAAACCAAGGTGGATAGAATAATAAAAAAATACGTAATCCAGCTCACAGCATATAGAGTTAGAGGCTCTAGAGCTTGGCCCCAGCAATTTTTTTCCCCAAAGCATGTATAAAAGGTCTCTTCTAGCTGCTTTTTGAAAATGCAAATTGTAACTCAGTTTAACAGGTTAACCATTTTAAATACTATTGTATAGTTGACATGAACCAACTCAATTCTTACTTCATTAGTTGAAAAAAGAGTTAATAACTGCATTGTATATAACTTTGAAATATCATGCAAGTCAAAACAAAGGGCATTTTCATCAGCGATCACTCTGCATTGGCATTTCAGTGCAAATATTCAGGAATATTTGTGTTATAGGATGAAAAGATATTAGAGATTTACTTATTATAAGTGATGTTATTGTATTAGAATCCATCTAATAACATCTGTCCAGTTCAATAATATGTGCAATTGTCATTTTTATAAGACTAACTTACATCTTGAATTTACTTTCCATTTTAACCTTTACCAAATATTATCCATAAACTTAAAAGTGTACAGCTCATTAGCTCAAGTCACACCAATTTCTGTATTAATTGTCCCCTTTGCTTACATTAAATCTGTTAAAATAGGCTTTCATTATGATTTTAAATTATTGTAAATATGGTTTGAACAGATCCATTATAACCTTCCATATTTGCATATTATTCTAGCAATGCATTCTTAGCATGAAAAAAAAAAATAACCAAAAAAATTCTAATGTTCGCAATCCCTTTTTTTCATTCTCCTCCTGTAAGTTTGAAACCTCTGCAAATCAGCATTGTTTAATGTGCTGACCATTTCTTTTGGTGAGAAAGTGCATAGCTGTGTGCATATATCTGGATAAATAAGGGTAACTACCCAAAGGACTGGCTATGGATACATTATTTATTATGAGTTACTGATGATCTTATAGCTCATGAGTGACAGAACAAAACAGAATGACGAGGTGGTATGAAAGCTCATCAATAACTTGAAGCAATAAATAATGTATTTGTCATCTGCCAATGGAATACATTTTTATGCATTAGTATTTTTTCCATGTGTTTAATAATTATTTTGGAAAGAGATAGGGAATTGCATCCTCTAGATTCAAGGAAGTATTCAAAAAATCTCATTTTATTCTGTGGTACACCTTTGGTTTTGTTTAAATTATACAGAGAGATACTAGAGATGAGCAACTATCCTCAATGAATAATTTATTTGAGTTTAACCTCGTTTTCTGCTATTGGAATATTCAAACAATAGGCCACAACTTATTCTGATTCATATGT
>VYZW01018125.1:2137-14355 GCA_013401315.1 Balaeniceps rex | reverse complement strand
GGTTTTATTTGTTTGAACTATATGCCATATTTTGGTTTGTGTTATTTTGTTAGACTTGAGAAAAATGCTGCATTTCTTTCAAGGTCTTTCAGTTAGACTAAGGAGTAGATTATGTGTTCTCATAAACTGCGTTCTAATGGACAATGTTGTAAGCAAGGCAGAATAATGGTGTGTATGTATATGCAAATAGAGAAAAACACTCTGCTTTGGGTGTAAAACTAACTCAACTTCAAGTAGAATCTTACCTTTGTATCATTAGAGAAGCACTTGTTATACTTTGAAAGTTCAACCTGGAACAAAGGTATTGTCTTTTATTTTAAGCTAATGAATCTTTTTCAGCATTATTAACCACTTTTCTTGAAAGGAGAAACAACATCTTTCTGACAGAAGAATAACGTGAAAATGCCTCTCTGCTGTGCAACTTAGAGTCTTAGGGCACTACTGCTCATGTAGAGGAGCTTGATTTTCCTAATACCTGGCCTGGGTAGGCAAGCATAAGCAATATGTATTATTGGAAAGTAATTTCTGTTCAGTTAGATAATGACTGATTGAGTTGATGTCACCCTTTTCTTTGCACAGAATTGCTCTGAGCTACTGAGCAAGCCCAATTAGGCCTTTGAAATCCACAAGTACAAGCTTATGAGTGTATTTGTAATGAATCATCCTAAATTCAAGTGCACTATCGTGAACTAGATGGAGTTATTTTCTTATGTTGATGATACCAGAAACTTAAATGCTATTTCCAAGTGAGTTACCTTCTTTTGGGATCTCAAATAGGACTTTTCTTGAATGAAAAGAGGCTAACTCAGGGCGTTCTAGGCAGATATTTCTTGACACCTGACCATTTCTCCAACACATCCACTTCTCATTACATCACGTAGAAGTCTGCAACAATTTTCATATAAAGTGACACATTTGAGGCCAAGCATTGTCAGTGTGAATGGTGACCCACAGAGAAAGCAGCAGACAGCACAGTTTGTTGTTATGGTGTCCTTTCTGCGAGGTACATAGTGCCCACCCCCAGCTTGCTGAGGATTACTGGCTGGCCAAGGGCCATTTTGCAGAGGTGAAGATTAATGTTGTAAGACCTTTAGCTATGGTCAAAGCCAGTGCATACTGGGAAGTACAACGAGATGGATTGGCAGATGCTTAGTTTCAGGGAAAAACAGACAACACTCTCTGGGTTTGTTTGGATCAGGTCTCACACTCCCTTACACAATGTTACTCTATCTGGAAGAAGGTATACAGAGACACAGCGCACTGGACCTGTGCACTGCATGTGGCTTATATGTGGTTTTATATTTGGTTTTGCACTTACAAATGAAGTCACTGCTTCATTTTGAATCATCCAGTACTGTTTGCCTCATTTTTCCTGGAGCCTAATATTTTTTTAGGCCAGTTTAGTTTCCATTTGTAAATCAACCTTCAGTATACAATAAAAATGGCAACAATGAACTACATGGCAACATGTAGTCCACTTTTTCCATGGTTTAATTTTTTAACAGATTTATGAAGAACTATTTACAGACAATTCTACATAAGATCAATTATATCTGTTCCTTCATTATCATTCCACAAGTTTGAGTGACTGTTGGTATTAGTAAATATTCAAGAACAAGCTCTGCAGAACCCATATATCATTAATCATTGGATAAGAGAAAATGGTGTTCTCCGTGTAGTTCTGATATTTATTTCACAAACCAGTTTTTGATCATCAGTTATTCTGAGTTGTGATTAAGTCCACACAGATTTATTGTACCTTACAATTTTCTTTTTGCTCATCTTGCTCAGGTAGTCCTTGTTCATTTACAGAATTTTTGGCTTTGTGCATCATACAACTCTCCCTAGTATTATCAGAGACAGTTTTTGTGGATTGGTTATATGGGCAAAGTGGTGACCTTGAAGTACATTCCATTGGTGGAAAAGCTGTTACTGCTTGGGACTGCTGTTCATCATTTACCTGTAACACAAACAAAAATGTCCTGTTTTACTGGTAATGGAAAACCATACTAGCTTTCTGCAGCAGATCAAAAGACTCACTGCAGAAGACTAAATATTGGGAATCTGTAAAAAACATATACATACATAGTGAAAACAGAAAAAATATTTTGAAGACATTTATTACTGAAAATACAGTACAGTGAGCCTTGATATCAGTTGTTTTGGTGTGGTATAAGATGGAGTATCTGCTACACAGCTGGCAAGCTATTTGCTAGGAGCAGAAAAAAGCTAAACCAGGAACAAACAGTACACTTAATCTGTTTACTACTGAGGAACCAGGTATTGTGTACTGAGATCTGTATTTCATTTTTCCTGTACGAATTCTGCAAACATAAAACATAGTTGTCACTTTTTTTGCTGACATCTGGACAGAAACCACTGCTTTCACGTTTTAACTGATGTGCAGTCAAAGCACTCAATTTAAATTCTACATTAAATTCACATAGGAAAGTGAATAAATTTGCGTATGAAAATGACAGGGCACATTTTAAACACCTTCAGAAATTTGCAACAGTTTGAAACTGTGTGTCTGAAATGAAGTACATATAAGTACCTGTCAAAGAGAAGGAGACAAGGCTTATTTCACTTTTAAAATAAGACACACAATTTACTGTATTAATATAAAGCACGAAACAACACGTTTTGATAGTTTCAACAAGCGATGAAACAATATTATGAACAATTCCTCCAGAAATTCCCAGATGTACGTCATCTTGAAATAAAACAAACACATATATCCAGCAATGTCCAAAAGAGAAGGGCACAAAGTCCTGGAACTGATGACTTCTTCATATTTACGCTTGGGGGGAAAAAAAAAAAAAAAAACAACCCTGAAATCTTAATTTCTCCTATATAGTTGAAGGTAAGAAGTAGCCTATCCTTAGACCTAGACAATACAAGCTTAGGCAAAGAGGAGGACTGTTTGGTAAATCCCTCCCCCAGTTAAACTAAAAACAATTTATTACTGATTACTTGTTATTTGCTGTAACCTTGACTATGGTCAGCGAGAGCCTACAACAAACTTACACCGTGCTGGCAGGTGATTAATATGCAACTTTCTGCTGCCAAGGCTTCCCTTCTTTTTTTGCACTACTGAGTTGCTGTACAAGCAAGACCTTCCATTCGTTTCTAAAGTTACAGGAAAACATACATAAATGAGTGTAAATAAAATTTATTGGCATCACTTAATGAAACAGTAATAAACCACAGACTTCCAGGCAATATTTGTAAGAAGCAGCAAATTTTGGCAAGTAGGGTAATTAACCCTTGAAACAACATACAGGAATTCAGTGGATTCACTCTCACTTCAAAATACAGATTTCCTACTGCTATAGCTCAAAACAAATTATGGCTCTGATCTGACTCGTCTTCCCAATGGTGCTTTCTGGCCTCAAAACCTATACATCCACTAAACTATGTGGCTCTTGCCTTTACTTACTTTTGGTATCTTGCCAACATACTTTATGTGCTAACACAAAATAACTGCGTTAAAAAAAAAAAAAAAAAAAACAAAAAAAAAAAAAAAAAAAAAACAACAAAAAACTAAAACCACCAACCAAAAAGTTGTACTCTTGCTTTATGGTTTCACTTTTGTCTATGCAGCAGACTCCACTGATTGCCAAGAGAATACTTTGTGTAATCTGGCAAACTGGAAGAATTTTTATCTACTGGCATATTTCTATATAGCCCTCATGTAAAGAAGTATCAATACATAATAACTATTCTTGTATTGCTCAGCTTGAGATAGCACAGTTAAAAAGTTTGGAGGAGATCTCAGACAAGAAAAGGTTTATTTCTGTCCTAAAGCTGGAACATCTTTCTATAATCTGCAAAGCATTTGCATCAGCTTAGAAAGAACACCTTATTCTGATGTACTGTGAAACATTCAGCAGCGTGTCATGTTACTGAAAACCCTTGCAAAGTTAATGTAAACTTCAGTTACTAAAATTTTTTTATTAAAAGTCAGCTTTCAAAACCTAACTCTGTAGTATTTATTTGTTTTGATAACCTTAAAACCGGGTAAACACTAACATTAAAGTCTAGTTTCTTTACCATCTAAATGCTCCCTATTTACATGTTTAACAGCCTTTCAAATATCTGTAGTTATTTTATAGCATCTCAAATCTGGAATTCCAAGAAAAGTTGTTAGAAGAAAACTTTAAGCCTCAATTCAGACTCCCAGATGTTAATTTTTTTTGCTGTTTACTTTTTCTGAAACTTAAGAAACCACAGTATAAGGAATATCTGCTCTTTAATACCCATTATAAGAAATTGAAAATATACCTGTATCTAATTTACATTTCTCACTGGGTTTCCCTATGAAGTCACAAATTACATCACAGGAACAATTTGCAGATTGCTAGCATGGTCAAGACCTCTGTCGTGTTTTAGCGATTCAATATTTATGATCTTATCTTCACTGTATTGCTGAGAAATGTAAAGAATGATGGTACGTCCTCAAACTTACTTGGCAAGATGAACACATTTAGTGAATGTATTAGGTTTCCCTGTGGCTTTCATACCCAGATAAATTTTTTTAAAGTTACCTTTTGTGGTTTGCTGCCACCAGCTGTCAAACAGGAGCGCTCACCAAGATTATCTGGTCCGCATTTTCGTACATCTCGTGTAGGCAAAGGCAATTTCTCACTTGGGGAAGCCAGACAGGGACTGGTTCTTAGATTTAGGGTTGTTCTACGTAAAATGTAAGGGCTAACCTCTCCAGTGGGGATATCAGCAAACCCTGAAAAATAAACAGCTTCTATTAAAAACAGCTAAGTAAGTTACACTTTCTCAAATGGAGCTTCTCCTTTTTCACAGCAGGGATAAAAATAGCTGATTGAAATAAGTAATTTGTTCTATTGAAGAAAATGGACCAAAAAGATTGCTGAACAGATCTTGTGTATTCCAAAATTCATATGTAAGCCCTGGAAACTGTAGACAAGGAACAACAGTAATTCTATAGCAAAGCTTTTCAAATGAGTGTTTGGTCTTTTTCTTTACAGGTACATTGTTATCTGGAGAATAATTTCAGTCTGAAAACACGTACTGGTTTTACTAGAATTCAATCAGAACACAATACTGTGACATGATATTCTTGATTTTTCATATTTTTCTCTGCATATAGTGTTATAGATTGTTTATTATTTCTCTATTTAGCCTAGAAGTCAAACGTTAACTGGCACATATGTCCTCAGAACAGGGGTATTTCCAGAAAAATAATAACGCTGGTAAGAAAATGAAATGCAAATAACGTGTAGACTTAGAAATCCTGACTTCTGGGAGTGATCACTGAAGTTGAGGTGATTCGGTATCTCTATGGCTTGTTCTTTAATGATTGCAATTGCATTTATTATAAAGGGGTACTTAATAGGCAGTTGAACGTACAATGTATTTTTTGAGCCCTGATTTGTGCAATCTTCTCAGTTACTTTCTGCTATAGTGAACCCTTATATGGAATATCAAGCTACCTAATTTCATTGCATTCATAGCAGAATGAAATTGAACTCTCATGAAGTTGTTAATATATTGCTGCTTCAGGCAAGACAGTTTTGACTCAAGGAATTTTAATCAATTTAATGTATTGCCAATTAACACACTTTTAATTACTGATTCTGGTACTGAAAGAAATAAAAGCGCACAAATAAGCAAAGCACTTGGGGAAAACACCTCAGCTTCCCTCCAGACACCTCTCCTCCCCAGTTTCTGGTCTCCAATTGCCTCGCTGCATGCTACACCTTCACCTTCAGTGAGGTGATGGGAGCGCAGAAGATGGGGGTCAGATCCTGCTCCTTGTTTTTAACTCAATTGCTCAGGCATGGAGGAACCCACTGGCTGTAGTCCCTCTGGCGTCATACCTCCTCCTCAGTCTCCTCTTAGCTCCCCTTGGGCCACACCCCCAGCGCCTGCCCCTGCTCAGGCCACCACCACCTCCCTCAGCCCCATACCCTGCTCAGTAAGATACTTTGCTTCAGCATTACTCCTGTCCCTCCAGCCCTGGCATTGTTTTTCCTTCAACTCAGCATTTACTGCCCTTTCTTACTCACGTTTTCACAGACACACAAACACCCCTGACTGGTTGAGTTTTGGCACATGGTTTTGTCCTTTGGAGCTGGCTGGACCCAACCATACCCGGCACGGGCCAGCCCTGACCTCCTTCTTCAGAGTCCCCCTGAAGACCTCACCACCAACCACTTGCCAGTCAGACCCTGCACAGCTAACTGCCTCTTTGACCTCGTAAGGAGTAATACCGAAGGAACTCTGGGGCTATGGATGGAGCAAACACAACTCCATCACAGCTGGTACTCTAGCACTCCAATGTGGCCTTTAAGATTAGATTCACTCCACATCTATTCTACTGTAAGTTTCAGTAAATGGTTCAAATAACGCTTTTAAATGACTAGAGCAAGTCTTCTGTCAGCAAAACTTTGTTGCTGTTCCATATCATACGCTTAGCCTCTAATACATGCATCACGAGGAACTACAAAGTTGTGACTGCCAGGACCATTTAACTCTTAGCAGAATGGTAGTTATTAAACCAACATAAACGTATTATGCTGGTCTAACACCACAGCTCCACAAACGCTAACTTGGCACTAACTGGCACATCTCCCATCAACTACTTTCACCTTCCATCATTGTCACCAAAAATGTTTGCATAGTCACCTACTCACCCAGAGTAAAACTAATTCAGCAAAACAAAAGAGGAAAAAACCCACCTGCTATGCTCAGAGAATGTTTGTCTTTATAAAACACTATAAATACCTTTTTTCACTACTTCTGGAAGCCCATCTGGCTCACTGTCTGTGTTCTCCTGACCCAACAGATTTTGACAGATATCATCCTTCCTTTTTTTTTTGGATGGAGTCTCTGGCACAGGGGATCTTGGTTCTCCGTTATCTTTCCTGTTGTCTTCGTATCTCTGCCTTTTACTTGAAAGCTTAGTAGTATCTTCATCCGACCTCATCTCTTTGACAGACTGATTGCTCACTGTTAATGAGTTATCCGAATTCAGCAAAGCAGTGCTGACAGCATCACTTGTTGGCGGTTTCAGCTGAGCACTCAACAAACTGACTTGTGTTTTTAGCATCTCATTTGCTTCCTCTAGTTTATAATATTTAACAATTAGAGAGCAGTATTTCTCCAAGTTCTCATTTGCTTCTCTGGTTTTCACTTCTGTAGATTCCTGTAATTCTTCCAGTTTTAGCTTAATTTCTTCTGTAATGGCACTCTCATCAGTACCTTTTAAAGCAAAATATCGTTATTCATATAGCTGACATAAAAAGAGAGGCATATATAAGAATTTATAATGCAATGGTCACACACCTTTTAATTAGTTATACATGTTCTATAACTGTGCAACTATAAAAAAAGTGACAGTGTATAACAAAATCAGTAATTTGTTAGACATAATCATGTATTTGCTAAATAAAGAACAAACATGCAAAATTTGAAAAGAATCCTTGACCATTGGGGGCAAACATTTTCCCTGTCATTTTGTAACTTCTGAACACTCAAGTTTGTACCCCTAACTTTCTTTATCATTTACAATACAGTGCATCTCATGAGATGACCTAAAATATAAAGAACAAAGCATGAGAATCAGAGGGGAAAGCTTGCTGGAAAACAATAAAAGAACTTGTACACAAACTTTAGTTATTAAGAAAAACAGTCCCCTTCTTCCTTAAGTCACTTTTAACCACAAAAATATAATATTTAAAACATATATTCATAATCCGGAGTTGCCTCTGATACTTTAAGAGAAAGAAGATGAACTAGATTTTGAAAATGTTTGACACATTTGTAGTTGTACTTTTTTATACTAGTTAAGAATCATGCTCCATATTAGAGCTGCACATGCAAATGGATATTTTAGGGAAAAAGAAAGTTTTACAAACTAATGCATTAAGATTGAATCTAGATTCAGTTACCTTCTTTCTTATACTTTGACACAGTTAGACTTTTCTTCTTTAATAGTTCGTCACGTTCAACTAGTTGTTTTTGCAACATTTCCTTTTCCTGTTCCATCTGTTTACAGGATTTCATCCACAGCTGCACTTTACTGTGTGCAAATTCATTTTCCTTTTTCAGTTGAACTATAACGTTAGTATTATCAGCCTACAAAATAAGAAATGTAGTTATTACACCAGAAAATAATTATTCCATTTAAACATTACAATGTCAAACAGAAGCTCAACTGTTCTGCAATATTAGCTGTAGAGCATGGTTGTAATGTATACTTGTTTGCTTGTTTCCATACAACCTCATTACAGCAGCTCCTTTACTGCAAGAAACATGAAAGTCCTCTTACTAGACACGTATATACAGCTGATTAACTCAGCAGAAAAACAAGAATTCAAATACCAATAAGGGAGAACTATTCACTTCAGATATACCAACAAATTATGAATGTTCAGATTACTGATGTCAAGACTAGCATCCTACCTATGAGAAAGCCATATGAACTCTAAGGCAGTACTCCTTTTTCCAGCTGTTATCACTTCATTGACATGGTGTAAGAAAGTGCTGCTTTCCAGGTAACAGATTTCAAACCAATACTCTAAATTTTAAAGTGCTCTCTCCTAGTCTGAGTCTCCTTTATTCTTCTTTTTGTCCCTAATGCATCTTATTAGCACAGAGGCAAGATAATCCAGGCCTCCTTTGCACTCTAAATTCCAGCTCAGAAGTACTATTCTGAGCAGCAGCAGATCATTTATTTCTACCCACTTCCACTCTCCTGGGCTACTCCCTGCTTACCTGGTCTGGTACCAATCTGTCTGCAAATACCACACAGTGAGCACAGTGGGAAGCCTTGTATGCTACATTTACACTACCATGGGTACTGTTTTCTGTCACTGGCACATATCCTACAGTACTATATCATTGGACTGTTGGTATTAAACAAATGAACACCACAGTGGAGGGCCCTATGGAATAAAGAACTGTTGAGCAAGATGAACGCATTGCACTTCAGTGTTTACTTGCAAGTAAATTGAATTGACTATGTTTCTTCAAGAGTGCATTTAGAGAGATACTCATTCCCAAAATGGGAGTACACAGTTGGAGCTAGCAATCACAGATGGAAGCAGGACCAAAAAAAAAACAAACCAACAAGCCACCCCAAAAACACCCACACCAAAAAGTAGATGAGAAAAATGCAGGGAAAATTAATACAGAAATTCAGTTATATGGATAGTTAAATTTCACCTGTGCTACTAGAAAGCAAACCAAGCACATCTAGAACTGTTCCCAGCTATCAGTTGTTCACAGTATGTGGAGCTCATATTCTATCATAACCGAGAACAGTTTTGTCATTTAGAGAATTACACTAGTTAATAATCATAATGAGAATTCTATATAAAATGGAATTGATAAACTCTCAAGAATCAAGAGCAATGTATCAAGTCTAATGCTTAAGACAGAACATGGTATCTTTTATCATCAAAATAATTCACAAACAGAAAATAGAGGTACTGCAAAGTCTCTTTGAGTGTATTCTAAACATGTTATAATCCAGCTGCAATGTTCAATGTAGACAATAGACTGCTGTGTTTAGTGTCACCTAAACCAATTCTACGTGATCTCAGTTGTGGTATATGTAACAGAATTTTTCTAATGTAGATCAATAGTAACAATGTTTTCTCCATGCTCTGTATTCTTCCAAGTGAAACAAAGGCTTTATCAAAGTCAAGCCAAAGCTCTGGAGCACTGGTTCCCAACCCTACATTTATTTTACCACACGGTGCCTTGGGTCTCATGTAATTGGCAATGCTTACAATTTTTTTCTTACCTTAGTTTTTAGGAGTTCTCCTAAGGTTTTATTAGCTTCTTTAAGAGAATTATTTAGTTGTTCTTTATTTGACTTCAAATGCTCAATTTCCAGTTTTTGTGAGCTGATAAACTGCTCCAGTGAATTCATCTTATCTTGACAGGCCTCAATTTCTGCTTCATTCTAGAGAAAGAAAATGTGCCTAATTACTATGAAACTAAAAAGGACATTGAGTTGTATTTTAAAGATGTACTTAAGAGCATATCACAGCCCACAGGAATTCCATAGCAAACTTGCTTGGTATGTTTTCAGGAGTTTAAAACTGAAAGAGCAATTTGTCTCAAGTATATACTTTGAATACCAAAATCTTGCCTCTAAGAAGTCTGCCATTAGAAAGCCCTTATATTTTACTATAACTTGCTCACAAGAATGAAAATTATTAAGAAATAATTATAGTAAATTGTTTGCCTGTGTCCTACTGGTCTCAAGTACATATTCATAGACAGATATTTCTGCAGAAAAGATGATGGCTTTTTGTATACAGCATGGCTGACAAATGCATTTCCAACAAATCTGCTCTTATATCCCAAAGTGGTTAATCTTTCTTCCCCATTCCTACCAAAACAACCATTTTCTGGACTAAAACATACTGTTGCTTTCCCTTTTTCAAATGTATAGTCCCAGATAAATTATATATACACTTAACACTTACTGAGTTCTGAGGTAAATTCACCTTTCACTGCTTGCTATATGGAAAAGAGTTAATTTAACACTTACTGAGTTCTAAGGTAAGTATGTATAGAGTTTGGAAATACTGTTACCAAAGAATTTCTTTTGCAATAGGATCAGCAACATTTTGTAAAATACATAGAATTTAATTAAAAACTCACAGCACCATTCTTCCCATTTTCTGATTTACCTTTCGGTTTGCTTCTGTCAGAGCATCCTGATGCTCTTTCTCTGCTTGAAGTAGTCTGTCTTTGTATTCTGACATTTCTCTTTTCATTTCACTTTCTTTTTCTTGTAGTTCCTTCTGGACCATCTCCAAACTCTTAGTCAGTTCATTTTTTTCTGACATAGTTAGATGCAGCTGAATCTGTAAACAGTAATAGCACATTCTTTGGTATTCAGAATTTTGTCTAAGGGAGAAACAGTTGACCCCTTAAGCTATTTGACTTTACATCTGAAACACCTCTGAATTTCCAAAATCAACTTGGTAAGAAAAAAGTATTTAACAGTGGCTAAACACACTGTAATCAAAGAATGGAACATCTGAAGACAAAATGCAGGATAGGAGGCAAAGGACGGTCTTCTAAAAAGAAACATTATAATATGAGGGTTATGCTGAGTGCAAGTTTACCAACACCGTTAAATCAAGCAGCACTGCCAAAATCAAAGCTTAACCTCTCCGAACATTGTTCCCTCTGAGAGTCACTTAAAAGGTTAAGGGTCATTTTCCTCACCATCTTTAAGATGACAAAACTTTCTAAGCATTTTCATTTTGATCCACTTTTATAACTGTACTTTTTAGACAGCTGGCCTGTATTTCCATACAAGATTTCTGAAAGTTGCAGAAATTTCTTTTCTTTTCCCACTCAAAATCCTTGATGCCACAACAGAAACAAACCCTGGTTATAAAATTTTGTAAATAATGTCAGTTGGTCAGAAGACCACTTAAGCTGGTTTAAACACATAATATTATTCACAAATAAGACCTACAGTTGTCTAGATGGTAAAACAGCCTCTAAGAATTAAATATGAACAAATTAAAAATAAAGACTCTAAAACTGTTTCTTCCTTGACTTTGTCCTGAAAGTACTTCAACACTACTGAAACAGTGAAATTAGTTTAGTTTTAAAACAAACGTGAGATGTTACATTTTTTATTGAACATCCTCAGTCTCATGATTGAATGCCTCTAGTAGAGGCAATTTCTTGGCACTGAAAGATACCTAGATATCCACCTGTGGTGTTTACGCCAAGAAAACATAGCTTTGATAGAATGATTAATTAGTAGTTTTTCCATCTTCCTTCTATCTCAGAAGAGAACATTATATTTTTGGAAATTTGGAAGCAAGAACCTCTGATACTGTACATTAGCACAGCTCCCTTGACCAACCTCCACACATTTACTGTACTTGAGCATCTGGCCTTGAACACAGAAATACTACACACGGAGTAACTAACTTTGTTCTTTTCTGAATGTTCTTGAATAATTTGTATTTCTTCAGCAAGCTTGTTTCTTTCTGTAGTAAATTCTTCTTGTAATTTGGAAATCTTCTGTTCAGTATCACTTAGTTTGACTTGCAGCTCAGTACAACTTTCAGTCAGTTTGTTTACCTGAAATTAAATTTTCCAGAATTATTTTTAATACATGTGTCATGACCTCCAAAGAATTTTCTTACATGCCACAAGCAGTTTTTAAGATGGATTATTTTATTCCCATAGCTAGT
>VYZW01018121.1:4815-27003 GCA_013401315.1 Balaeniceps rex | reverse complement strand
CCCCGCCGGCTCATCTTTCGGCACATGGGGATGGCCTGCCCTTGTGCCTCCAGGATTTCCTTCTTGAAGAGCGCCCAGTCTTCTTGGGCTCCTTTGCGGGTCCTTGGGCTGAAACAGCAGTTTGGTTCATATTAACCCCATATCGGCAGCAGAGTCTGACCTGCCGGGAAGCTTGTGGCCGTATCCTGCAAGGATGCACCAGCAGGGAGAGACTCACATCAGCTCACGCCCACCGGACTGCTCTGAGCAGGCTTATTTCTGGTAACCATGATGATTTGGGGGTCTCTGCACTGCTTCCCCCCCAGCTCCTGATGCCCGGAGGGTTTTTAGCTCATCTCAGCATGAAGGTGGCTGCACCGACTCTGCTGGCTTGTGCCTGTACAAAGTGCTGCTGCAAAGCTGGTAACCCCACGCAAGCTTGACCGTGCTATAAGCCCCCCGGAGCCATGCAAGTCCAGCTCAGGTCTGGAGCAGAAATATTACCTGGGGTTTTTCCTTATCCTGAGGATCCCAGCTCCTCACTACTGGGAATAAAGCAGAGTTTACTGCACAGGTCTTTTAGTGCTCAATTGCTGTAGGAGCTGGGAGTAGAAAGTCCCGCTCCCATCCTTTTAAATGAACAAACTCCTCCTTCCCAAGCCAGAAGGAAAAAACCCTACAAAATCAACTATTTCCCCATTTCAGGGCTCGCTCTGACTCCTGAGCCTGCTCACAACATCCATGTGCTGCTCCAAGCTGCAAGTAGCGGCTGCAGCAGTGTTTCGACACAGCATCCCACTGCACACTAAGAGCTGCTCTGCCTGCATCCTTGGGAAGGAGCTCCATTTGACGAGCCAGTGGCCTGGGCTGAAACCCGGGGAGTGCTGCCAGGCTGGTCCCAGGGCTGCGGGGTGACCAGTCATTGGGTGTCCCCTGGGCAGCGCCGAGCCCGTCAGACCCTGTTGGGTCAGGATCAGTGCTTGTGAGGAGCTCCAGGGAGCTTTGGAGGTGCCATCTCCTGATGAAGAAGCAAACCAGAGAGCAATAAGCAAAGCACAGGCAACGGGAAAAAAGGTCATCATGTGCCGCAGCTGTAATCGTGCTGGACAGGCTGGGGGACAGTGGAAATACAGGAAAAGGGGGGGGGAATGTGCTCTCATCTCAGGCTGCTCTGAATGAAGTCAGTGAGCTGGGCTCGTGCCAGGTGAAGGATTAAGCCAGAGAGGGACCTGGGTCTGAGCTGGGCTTTGCCCCACTTAGACCCAGGCTCAGTTGGAGGCTCTGCTTGGAGAAGGAGCCCTTGGGAGCTGCCTGCAACAGCAGCGAGATAAAGAGGCTCAATAGCTTGAAGACCTTCACTTAGGAGGGGAAACCACTCTTGGTTGCTATTTGCTTGTGAGAATAAGCCAGAGACCTACTGTGAGCATCAAACACTGCAGGTAGGTCCTTGAGGGATGCTTCAGGCTCTGCATGGGTTAAGCCAACTGCCCTGCCAGGGCAAGGGGTCCTGGGCAGGTTATCTCATTCCTGTCCCCATGGGAATTCTTGCAGCATCGATGCACCCACAGCGGGAGATGAGCCTATCAGGCAGGCTGAGGGCATCTGCTCTGGGCTCTCCACAGTCTCAGCCTGCTGCTCGCATGGGAGCAGGACTGTGAGGACCACATCTAACCCAGGCATCTCTGGAGATGCTGCTTTATCCCAAACTGGCTCCACTTTCCAGCTACGGGAGAGTTTTGGTATGTAAAAATCCCTTCTGCCTTCTGCATCCCTTCTTGAAGATACAGGATCTCTGCTGTGGTTATTTTCCTATACATTTGATGTCAAGGGCTTCTCTGCAATCAAAGGTTTCACTGCAGAGACAACCCCACGATGGCCACACCCCTCAGCTTGCCTTGGCACTTATCCACCTTCAACCAGGGCAATGAAAGCCCATCTTCAAAGCGGATGTGGATGGAGGAATGAATCATGATTAGTGCCAGCCAGCAGGCAGAGGGACGTGCTAGGGGTCTGTGCTGGTTTTGGCTGGGGTAGAGTTAATTTTCTTCATAGTAGCTAGTATGGGGCTATGTTTTGGATTTGTGCTGGAAACAGTGTGGATGATAATACAGGGATGTTTTAGTTACTGCTGAGCAGTGCTTACACAGAGTCAAGGCCTTTTCTGCTTCTCACACCACCCCACCAGCGAATAGGCTGGGGGTGCACAAGAAGTTGGGAGGGGACACAGCTGGGACAGCTGACCCCAACTGACCAAAGGGATATTCCATACCGTATGATGTCATGCTCAGCATATAAAGCTGGGGGAAGAAGAAGGAAAGGGGGGACGTTCGGAGTTATGGCGTTTGTCTTCCCAAGTAACCATTACGTGTGATGGAGCCCTGCTTTCCTGGAGATGGCTGAACACCTGTCTGCTGATGGGAAGTAGTGAATGAATTCCTTGTTTTGCTTTGCCTGCGTACACGGCTTTTGCTTTACTTATTAAACTGTCTTTATCTCAACCCACAAGTTTTCTCACTTTTACCCTTCTGATTCTCTTCCCCATCCCACCATGGGGGAGTGAGCGAGCGGCTGTGTGGTGCTTAGTTGCCGGCTAGGGTTAAACCACGACAGGGTCTTACCACCGAAACTCAGCCCAGTCATAAGCAAGAGAGACTTCCCTGAGTTTTTCAGAAATTACCCAGGATGGCAGAAGACGATCCTCTCACAAGCACTTTGAACCAGGCACCCAGATGGAAAAACCTGCAAAAGGCCAGACGGGAGAAAAGAAAGCTAATGAGCATTTGCACTTATGCCCAAAGGAGGTTGCCCAAGGAGAGAGGAAGATTTCATCCCTAAAATACCGAAAAATCAGAGACCCCCCCAGAGCCCCAGCCCTCCTCACCCCAGGGAACCGGTGAGAGTTTTCCTGGGACAACACTGAGGGTACAGGATTGAGCTCAGATTTTAAGCTGCTCGCTGATGTCCCCAGTCTCATAAAGAGTCTTGCTGGCTCCAAGGCTGGGGTGAAAGCCTAATGGATGGCTGTGCTGTTCCTCAGAATCCCTCGGGTTTTAGGCTAGCGAAATATTCGGCTTTGCTTGCTCTCCCAGCTGCTGCATGCCAGAAAGCAGCACCGGTCCCACACCAGACAGGGCTGCATTTGAGTGGCTGGCGAGTGATCCCTGTGTTTGAAGATGTGGCGGATAATACCATGTCCCAATCAGGAGATTAAGTTTCACTTGCTCATCACTTCACTCTGATTAAATTCACCGTGAGCTGCAAAATGAAGAGGAAAAAGCAATGCACACATCAAATTGACAATGGAGCCAAGAACAAGGATGCTCCATGGGACTTGGGTTGGCAAGGACTAATCGGACATGGAAATTACGTGACCGAGAGCCAGCAATTATGGACCTATCTTGCTCCACGTGGGAGAGACCACAGCTGGAAAGTAGCTTGCTCTCTCCTAGGGGCAGCCTGGGAAAAGCTGTGGAAACAATTTGGAGAAAGTATCCCTATGCATGAGGCTGCGCCATTCCGTAAGCAAGCCAATGCACTGTGGAAGAATGGGCTCTAATGGCTACAGAGCAATTTTATATGCAAATATTTTCCTGCATGTATAAGAAATAAGACCGAAGTGGTTTCCTGAAACCCTAAAAATCTCAGTGGCTGATGTTAAGCTGATTCATTTTGGTCTGTGCTGACACATCGCTTTTAGACTGACTGCTTTTCTCCAGGGCTTAAAAATGGCATCGGTTTCTGGGTTAGGCTTTCCTCAGTCCATCACTAGCAGGGAGTTCAGTGGCAGCCCAAACATCCTGTATCTCATTAAGGGATCGCCAAAGCCAGAAAAAAGGGATTTGCCTTTGGATACAGCGTTACGTTGCATCTTCGGATGGAGCAGATCTCCGGATGGAGCAGACCTCCAGTCCAGCGCCCCAAGGGAGGGCTCTGTGCTGTGGCACCCCTCATCACCCTTGAAGCCAGCCGGAGGTGATGGCACCGGACCCAGGGGACAGCTGGGCGGAGCTGCTTCAGGACACTACATTGGAAGGGGAGCATCAGCACATGCCCTCTAGAAGAAAAGTTGGAGACTTCTCCTTCCTTTCCTTAGGGCACTTAGCGTGGCTTAACAGCAGGTGGAAGAGGTTATTTGAAGCAAGAGGATACCCTTCAAAAAGCTGGAATCACTACCCTGGCGAAGGAAACAGAAAGGCCCACCCGTGCCGGCAGGTAAACGTAAATGTGGAAAAATGAAGTGAACTCAGCTGCATTCCCAGTGGAAGATGCCAAAGGAGACCCCGCATCCTGTGCACGTCTCTCTTTGGGGATCGAGATGTGCGCTAGCGAGCGTCCTTCTTTGCACTTCTTTGAAAGAGTCTAAAAGTATGGGAATAAGGATGGTCCAGCTGAAATAGTACACCTGGATTTCCTAAAGACAGAGTTAAAAAGGCCCCGATGGGAGCAGAGGAGACTCAGAATAAGAGGGAAGGTCCTGGCAAGGTTAAATATCTGCAGAATGAAGGGAAGCGGAGGGACGAGGACATGATCGTTTTCCCCACGGAGGTGACAGGGGCTTGCCCAGAGCAAAATCTGAGCTGCCCATCATACAGAGGCAGAAGATCTGCTAAACACACCAGGATTGGGAAATCCTGAGCTGAAAATGGCAGGAAAAGCGATGGGGACACACTTACTATTTTCTTAGTTTTCCCTCTGCATCCTCGGATTGAGACCTGGGGGTATACCTGTGGCCTGACCTGGCATGGTCCTTCCCACACTAAAACTGCAGCAAAGATTCCCGAAAGCCCCCCGCCTGGCAGGAGAAGGACACCTTCCTGGCACGTACAGGGAAAAGCTTTCTGGGTGTTAAAAAGCAACCGTGATCCAGTGGATTGGGAGAAATCTGGGATTCGGGAGCTCAGAGACAGCCTTCATGGCTTTGGGCAGATCACAGCCTCAGTTTCCCTTGTGTGAAATGGATGGAAGGGCCAGGAGGAGAAACACGGGAGATGTACCAGCTCCCAGGGTCGGAGCAGTAGCATGATCCACGGTAGAAGAGCACAGCAACCTTTTCACGAGGATATTTGCTGCGACACTCTCCATCCACCGGGGAGACACCTCCACCCCAAGCTCTTCCCTCTCCTCCTTCTCCTCCTCCTCGGGAGAGACATGCTCGCTCGGCAAACGCAGTGGAGAGCGTTTGCATTTTCAACCCCAGTCATGCAGAGGAGAGTTTAACATCTGTGCTTTTTAAAATTAAAAATGCCTGGTATTTAGTGCAACTTGACACATTCCCATGGGGAAAAGTGACCAGTGATCCCAAAGAAACCAGTAATACCAGTTCTGCAGTATTTTTCTCCAGTGCAGCACTACGGCCAGACAGGAGCAACCTCGCCAGGGCAAGAACTTATCCCAACCTTCCCTTTTCTTTCGCCGTATCTGCCTCCGCCTGGGAAGAGGCCGGTCTGTTTCGAAGCCAGATACCCACTCTGAGAGGGGGAAAGCTGGGAGCCGTCAGCCCAGGGCAGGGCACGGAGGGAACTGCACCTTTGCAAGGCTCTGGCCCGAGCCCGTGCCCTTGCATGGATGCCAACACCGCACTATTTTAATTTGACAGTGCGGCCACTAAACAAAGCAGCTCCCAGCTCTCGAGTGACTCCTGGTCTCATGGGCAGAGATGTGACACTGCTGCCATCCAGGACTGGACCCCGAAAGTAAATGTGAAGCCATCATTTTTATGTGTTTTTATGCAACAGTTAATGATTGTATTGGGTTTGCGTGGCAAGGTTTTGGTAGCGGGGGGGGGGTCTACAGGGGTGGCTTCTGTGAGAACCTCCTAGAAGCTTCCCCTATGTCCGATAGAGCCAATGCCAGCCGGCTCCAAGATGGACCTGCCACTGGCCAAGGCTGAGCCAATCAGCAACGGTGGTAGCGCCTCTGCGATAACATATTTAAGAAGGGGAAAAAACCTGCTGCGCAACAACCTGAGCCGGAGAGAGGAGTGAGAATATGTGAGAGGAACGACTATGCAGACACCGAGGTCAGTGAAGAAGGAGGGGGAGGAGGTGCTCCAGGCGCCGGAGCAGAGATTCCCCTGCAGCCCGTGGTGAAGACCATGGTGAGGCAGGCTGTCCTCCTGCGGCCCATGGAGGTCCACGGTGGAGCAGATATCCACCTGCAGCCTGTGGAGGACCCCACGCCGGAGCAGGTGGATGAGCCCAAAGGAGGCTGTGATCCCATGGGAAGCCCGCGCTGGACCAGGCTCCTGGCAGGACCTGTGGCCTCGTGGGGGACCCACGCTGGAACAGTCCGTTCTTGAAGGACTGCACCCCGTGGAAGGGACCCACGTTGGAGAAGTTTGTGAAGAACTGCAGCCCGTGGGAAGGACCCACATTGGAGAAGTTTGTGGAGGACTGTCTCCCATGGGACAGACCCCACGCTGGAGCAGGGCAACAGCATGAGGAGGAAGGAGTGGCAGAGACAACGTGTGATGAACTGACCGCAAGCCCCATTCCCCGTCCCCCTGTGCCGCTCTGGGGGAGGAGGTAGAGAAAATCAGGAGTGAAGTTGAGCCCGGGAAGAAGGGAGGGGTGGAGGGAAGGTGTTTTAAGATTTGGTTTTATTTCTCATTATCCTACTCTCATTTGATTGGTAATAAATTAAATTAATTTTCCCCAAGTCGAGTCTGTTTTGCCCGTGACAGTAATTGCTGAGTGATCTCCCTGTCCTTATCTCAACCCATGAACCTTTTGTTATATTTTCTCTCCCCTGTCCAGTTGAGAAGGGGAGTGATAGAGCGGCTTTGGTGGGCGCCTGGCATCCAGCCAGGGTCAACCCACCACAATGATATATCTGTGTGAGAACGACCCCAGCAAGCAGGTGGAACAAACAAGCGCAGAGAGGATGTGGCTGAATGGGAGCACCTTGCTAGCAAAATTATCTCTCTGGCTTTCCCTGCTGCTGTTTCACCTGACAGTCTTCACTGATGTCCCTTGGGGAGGGATGCATGGTTTTCCCACTGTGCATAGCCCAAACTGATGTCTGAAAAAAACAAACTTGCCCTGAGTGACCCTCAGGGCGAGCGTCATGGCCAGACCCTCAGCAGGACCCCCGCAGCTGGCCAGGAGCTCAGCTCCCCCCTCCATCACCCGCCCCAGCTCTGGCTCTGGGGCCCCCACAGCCGGTTTGCAGGGTTTTATCTTTGCCGTGACCTGTAACAGTGCTTAAACTCATCTCGGCAGGGACAATTCTCCCTAAAGAGAAAACAAGCCTGTGACGGCACGGCCGAGTGCAGGGTTTCATCGGACGCATCCCACGCCCCTCCAGGCACTCCTGCTGAACTTTGCCTTTTCTTGCCATGCCAGCCCTGCATCCTCCTCCGCTCCCAGCCCCGGTGAAGGCAGCCCGCCAGCCTGCTTAGCATTCGGTGCTCATTGCTGGGAGCAACTGCAGCTGCTAAGGAGCCAAGCTTGGTGGCTGCGAGCATCTCAGTCCAGTGTCCCCCCATCTTGGCTTGTCATATGATTTCTCCTAAGGGCTGATCTCCCCCTGCAGCAAGCTCTCCCCATTCCGTCCTGCCTGGAGCTGCTGAGTTTTAAGTCTGCCAGCAGGACAGAGGTGCTTGCTCTCAACAGACCTTAGAGGGTTTGGTTTCCTGCTGGAAACTGGAAATCCTGGAATTGACTAAGTTGGTTCTGACAGTGGTTTCTTTGGAAAGTCCCTGCAAGCAGGGAGGGAGCTGAAGTGTCTTCTTAAGAAGTGAAGCCTAATGGTAAGCCAGTGAGGTACGATGGGTGGTGGGAACCCAGCCTCGGGCACTAGCAGGATCTGTGCATGTACAAGCAAAAAGAAAACTGCTGCAATAATAACACATTTAACACTGACACTTGATTCTCACGCATTGAATGTGAGGCTGGTGGCAGCTCTGCTGGGCAGCCTGGCCTGGATCCCATATCCCGGGGGGCCGCTCTACTCCCCCCCGATCCCATGTGCACTGCTGGCTGCTCCCTGACCCCTCACGCTCCACTCTCCTAAGGCAGCCCTAAGCATCTCGCATGGAAGAGGCAGAAAGGCCAAGTTCATTGATACTTCTCCTCTGTATACTTTTCCAGCCTCCAACTATTTTCTGCTCAGGGGATTTCCTGACCCTGGTGTGTTTCAGTGGATATCAGATCTCCTCCCTTGGCTTGCTCAGGCTCTTCCCGGCAGCAAGGATGCACGGCTGCTGTGTGCAGAGCCACCTCCTGCACGCTGTGATCCTTCCCTTTGTGTCCCATCTGGGACCAGTCCCTGACCAGTCAGCCCCTGCCCATCCTCTCCAGGCCTCTCTGGATTTTATAGACCTCCATCATATCCCCCCCAGGGACTGTTTTTCCCCATGTGCATCAGCTTCGTGTTGACCTCACCGACCCCCCCTGCTTCCCACCATTTACCCATGTGTTTTTCCATGCCGAAACCTTCCTTCTTCTCCTATGGCTGCTCTGCTCCCTTGGAGGCCTTTGCTGAGATACTTGGTCAAAAGTGGACCTCGGGGTAACGTAGAAAGCTATGAAGCCTTGTTGGTCAACCAAAAGCAAGATATTCTTAAGAAAACAGCAATGGTTGGGAAAAAAACACAGGCCAATGTGGTTGCCAGAAGCAACAGGTGGGAACTATTCTTGAAGAGCCATGCTACGGGAAACTAATCCGAGTGCAGACCAAGAAGTATTTGCAATTGAGTACTTGCACTGACAAGTTGTTCGCCAGCTAATTACTGGCAGTTACCAGTAGGCTTTGTTGACTTCTCTATAAAAATGACACAGCTTGATAAGAGCTGATCTGTTGTCCGAAGTGATGGAAATTATGCTCCCATAAACCCAGAGCTCCCAGTTGCCAGGTAGCTAACTATTAAAGACTGAGGCAAAGAAGGCATTAAGTACCTCAGCCTTATCCTCATCCTTTGTCACTATGGTTCCCCCTGCATCCAGTAGAGAATCTCCATCCAAGTGGCGTTCCCCAGGGCTCAGTGTTGGGGCCGGTTCTGTTTAACATCTTTATCAACAACCTGGACGAGGGGATTGAGCGTACCCTCAGCAAGTTTGCAGATGACACTAAGCTGGGTGGAAGTGTTGATCTGCTTGAGGGTAGGAAGGCTCTACAGAGGGACCTCGATAGGCTGGACCAATGGGCTGTGGCCAATTGTATGAGGTTCAACAAGGCCAAGTGCCGGGTCCTGCACTTGGGCCACAACAACCCCATGCAACGCTACAGGCTTGGGGATGAGTGGCTGGAAAGCTGCTTGGCAGAGAGGGATCTGGGGGTGTTGGTCGACAGCCGACTGAATATGAGCCAGCAGTGTGCCCAGGTGGCCAAGAAGGCCAACAGCATCCTGGCTTGCATCAGAAATAGTGTGGCCAGCAGGAGCAGGGAAGTCATCCTGCCCCTGTACTCGGCACCGGTGAGGCCGCACCTCGAGCGCTGTGTTCAGTTTTGGGCCCCTCAGTACAAGAAGGACGTTGAGGCACTGGAGCGTGTACAGAGAAGGGCAACGAAGCTGGTGAGGGGTCTAGAGCACAAGTCTTATGAGGAGCGGCTGAGGGACCTGGGGTTGTTTAGCCTGGAGAAGAGGAGGCTGAGGGGAGACCTTATCGCCCTCTACAACTACCTGAAAGGAGGTTGTAGCGAGGTGGGTGTCGGTCTCTTCTCCCAAGTAGCAAGCGATAGGACGAGAGGAAACGGCCTCAAGTTGCACCAGGGGAGGTTTAGATTGGATATTAGGAAAAACTTATTCACGGAAAGGGTTATCAGGCACTGGAACGGGCTACCCAGGGAAGTGGTCGAGTCACCATCCCTGGAGGTATTTAAAAGACGGGTAGACGAGGCACTTAGGGACATGGTTTAGTAGTGGACAGGTGCGGTTGGACTCGACGACCTTAAAGGTCTTTTCCAACCAAATGATTCTATGATTCTCACCCAACTCCATTTCTACCTGTTCTGCTCCCTCCTCTCCATAGGTAGATTGGCCACATCCGCTGACCTGTCATGGAAATTTGTGTCCCTGAACTTTACATCCAAGTAAGCACAGTCATAGCCTGAGGGAGGACCAGGGCAAAATAAAGCTAATGTTGGTTCCAGTCAACAGCTTGTTTTGCAAAAAAACCTGAATCTCACCTCCTGCCGTGCTGGTCTTGGGCATGAAGTCAGGCAAAATAGACAACAGAGTGCCAATCTCACTGCTTCCCTGTGCACATCTGGATTTCCTGCCTTTGACCAAACACATCTGGGTCATCACACCCCTCTTACAACAGTAAGTGTCTTCCAGCTGTTTTTAATTTCCTCATCCCATGGCCCTGGCCTGGTCTCCTGTGCTGGCAGCAGAGAGGGACTTGCTCCCTTGGATGGAGGGAGATCTTTTTATAAGAAGGAGTTATTGCTGGGCTGCATTCAAGTCTGCTCCTGCTCACTTATTCAGGGCCTTGTTTGTCCATACCAACAGCATCTCAAGCCGCTTGCTTTAGTTAGATTCGATGTAATGTTCCTACAAGTGATCTTACCGGGCAATGTCTTACACCAAACTCCATCTGCACGGGGAACCCTCCTGCCTTAACTGGGAGCTTCCCTCCTTTTGCCACTGCATCTTCTCATTTCTATCTGGTCCTGACCCTCTGCAGGAGGTGGAAACAGCCTGCTGGGCCCCGGGGCCCAGGTCAGCACAGAAACAGCTTCCCCTCCTGTTCAGAAGAGACATTTGGCTGCGTTTTTGCTCATGGCAGGATATGATAACTTCAGGCCATCGCAGCAAATTGCGCCTGTTGCTATGGCTAGTCACATGAAAGTCCCTTCTGCCTTCATCCAATGTCTTTCTGGACTGCCTGGTTTTGTAGATGTGCTACAAAAGCCCCACTCTATATTTAGTCCTGAATTTGAATCCCGATAAGGGATCTGGATAGAAAAGGGTGGTAGCTCTGCAGTACCAGCATGAGGCCCAGCAGCGAGGGCAGGAGGGCAGGGGAGGTTAGACGCTGTGCTTCCCTGAAGGGAGAGGGTCTGATAATCAGTACCAGGGTAGGGAGCAGTGTTGTCCCCATCACCACAGAGTCTGAGCAGCTAAAGATGTCTTTCTCCACATTCTTTGGTTAATTTTTATTCTTTTGGGCTGGGGCTATTTCTGGTAGGAGCTGGAGTCCCTCACAGCTGTTTTTAGAGCTAGGGCAGAGACCAAAATTGCTGGCAGGGCAGCTTGAGAGGATGGGAGTCTTCCAAACCCTCTTCCCATCTGATGCCCCTTGAACTGCAGCAATAATCCAACAAGACAAGGGGACCCTAAATCCTGGGAGAGCTGATATTCAGGGTGAGTTATGCAAGGAGGCAAATGTGTAATGTATACAACAACAGTGTGGGTCACTCTCTGCTGGTGCATGCTCCGTGGAGAAGATATGATCTCCCACAGTCGCAGACACAGGAGGCAGATTAACCTGAGCAGGAAACTCTCAGGCTATGGCACTGCTGGCTCCAAGATTTCCCAGCCACGGTGCATGTACCCCTAGTGCTGTGTTCATTTTGGGTGGAAGCAGCAGAGACAGCTTGGAGACATTTCTCCAAGCCACTGTTGCCACTGCCTGGGTGACTCGGGATGACCCGCTGTCGTATGGTGGTACCCAAGAACAGCCACATTTGGGAGTTCTTCTGGGCCTACGGGAGGTACCATGGCTGCCCCAGATGGATGCCTGCTGTCGAGGACAGGTAGAGGCAGGAAAAGGTAAATTCCTGACTGTGACTCAGTGGTCATCTTCTCCCTACAGAAAACACCCACTTGGCAAGAGAAATTGAGTTAATTAAAGCATTTTGCAAAGAGTTAGGAATCTCACCGGGGAGGGCAAAAGAGGTCAAAGCCAATGCTGAGGTTCCCAGGTGACCTGGAGTGTTTTGGAAACCTGCGCTTGCTCGGCTCTGACTTACCCCTTCCCTCCGCAGAGCCTTTAAAGGGAGTGACCCATCCCCAAATGATTTGAAAAATGGCTTTAATCAAGCCATCACAGGCACTGCGTAGAAACGGCAGAAACTTTCCCAGCCAGGCTGGGCTTACTGGTAACCAAGGCTTTCCTGCTGGCATTACCTTAATTAGGAACGTTGCATGGTTTTTGCTTCTAATCCTAGAAGGAACAGCATGTCCCAAGGGTGGCCATGCTGTAGAGAGGCAGGGGACTATATTTGCTTGCTTTTCTGTCTTGTAACCAGACAGAGTGGCAGTATCATAGGACAAACAAGCTGGCATGAAGTTCTTGGGCAGGAAGTTGTACGTGACGTTCTCTTCTCTCTACCGCTTTTTGCAGAAGAGCGGGAAGGAAGATGTCTTTGCAGCAAGCCTGGGGCTCTCAGGAGAAGAAAACGGACTGTTAGGAGAGCTCCCACCTCCACCAAGTCCTGGAGCACCCACCTCTGAAAAAGAAGAGGATATAAATAGTCTCAGAAGAACCTCTGAATCAGGGGACCGCTTGTCATCCCTTTGCCATCGCAATTGCAGCAGCTCCCCCTGGCCACTGCCACTGGGCTGCGATGTGCCAGGTGCTGTACACAGAGTACCAGACACCATCTCCAATTACCCCAGGCAGACAACACGTGTGGAGAACAGCCTGAGCCCCACGTGGAGAACAACCCCAGGGCAATAAGTGCCAAATCATTGCCATAATTATTTGGGGGGGGGAAAGAGGTTCAGTGAGGCAGGAGCAGAGACTGGGAGGGGGCAGGAGGAGGTTGAGTGGGAGCTGGATCATCCCACCGACAGCATCTTTAACGGAGAGGGCTAATTAAGAGCCATAAAAGACACCGCATAATGAATTTCCAGGCAGCTGCTCCTAATTTTAATCAAACTGCCTCCCTGGCAGATTTAATTCAGCTCATCGGCAGCGCTGTTCCTTCCCCATCCCCTGCATGCCCTGGCTGCTCCAGCCCGGGGATGCTTCGCAGCGAAGGTGGGTATATCCCAGCTTCTCCACAGCCTCCGGATGGCCAAACAGGGCCGGGGTACCAGCGGCTTGTGGCCGGTTTTGGGGGGCATGTAGGGGGTGTGCTGTGCAGCAAAGCACAGCTGCAGGAGGTACCGTGCCAGCAGCCCCGGGCAGGAGGAGAGCGGCTTGCTCCTGCCATGCATGCAGAGCCCTGAGACAGCTCTGGGCAGGAGAAAGGCTAATTTTGTTGGGAGCAAGCGGTGCAGGACCTCCATCCGGCATGGCCCCAGGCTGTGTTTTGGCTCCAGCCTGCTCCTCCCTGCATGGCCCTGGCTTTTCCTTGGCCACAGGCTGGCTGGGCTCGGCCAAGCACAGCACCAGAGGGGAAAAGTAAAGTAAAGACATGGGAGAGCGAGAAACAAACCCGGCCATGGGAGGAAGAGGAGCTGCAGATCTGCAGATCAGCTGGCTGGTACCTGCCTAGCGTCAGCAACCATGGGGTGCCACCTCCTCCCCAAGCCCTGGGGCTGTAAGCCTGCCGGCTCTGGGCAAACCGGAGGAAAAAAAACCTTCTTTTGGGGCATGAACGAAGCTGGTTGCAGTGATTCCCTCTAAAGGGGTTGGTTTGTTTTTAATAAAAAAGGAAGAAAAAGATCCAAAATGAAATACCGAACCCTCTCCCTGATGCAGGCGTGACAAGCCGGAGCACATTTTCCTCTGCACCTCGAACAGATCTTACTCCCCAAAAAAGGACAGGCAAAGCAGAAGGGGGTCCTGAGCATCACCTAAACCCTGCTGCTCCACTATGGGGATACCCAGATGTAAACCCAGAACGACACCTGGGCACGGGCTCAATAAAACATACAGCATTTTATATTTGTCTTGAAGCACGTATTGGGCCAGATGCTGCAGCTGGGGGGACCTTTTCATTGCTGGCTGGGTCATTTTAACCTTCCCCTGGGAGCCAGTAACTTTCTAGGCTGCCAGTTGCTTTAAATGGGATTACGGCAGCATTAGGAAGCAATTAGCCTGAACGGGCAATAGGTTTAGCTAAACGACTTGTCCCATGGCCAAGTCCCACGGAGCCCGGAGCCCCTCGCTTGCCAGCAGGGTCCTCCAGCACCGGATGGCTCCAACCACCCCAACTGTGTCACCCAGGGCCAGATCTTGCCCCCCAGGAGGGGAACGGGGCCCTCACCCACCAGCACCTGTGATGCGAGGCCGGCTGAGCCCAGCAAAAATCGGGCACTAAAGGCAGGGAGGAGACAGTGGTGGGAAGATGCTGTGTTTGGGTTAAACCTCCATCCCCTCTATCAATCCCCCCTATCAATCCCCCCTTGGTTTTAGGGTGAACCAGAAGCAGTGAAGGATTGTACCAGGGATGGGGTGGGGGAAGGTTTGCAGAAGGGTCCTGGCCAAAACCAAGAGTGATGCTGCAAGTGGCAGGATGCTTCTGGAAATACAGATGGGTATGCTGAGCCCAAACAAGCTCTCTCCCTCTCGGCACTGGGAATTTTTGGAATGCCAGCGAGAGAGATGCAAATACCTACCACTACCAGAGACAAGCCTGTGTCTCATGCATGCCTTATTTTGGGACTGGGAAGCTCAAGGAAGGAGAAAAGAAAATAGAGCTGCCCACTGAGCAGGGCTCGCAAATTATTTGGGAAAATAATTTTTTAAAGTTTTCACATTTTCTGAAAAAAGCTCTCATCTAGGGTTTTAAGCCCAAGAAATGGCTGATCCTGCTGCGGTGGGGTCGGCCATCTCCTCACCTCCATGTGAAATTGAGAGCGACACAGCAGCTCCCAGGGCTTCAGGGAGTTTCTGGATTTTCATCACCCTTTCAGGAGGACAGTTTATTATTTATGAACTACTTTGAAGCCGCTCTATTTTTAGGCTGTTACTTTCTCCTCCCCCCATGGGCTGAAGTTCATGACGTACACGAAGGAGCCATCACTGCCGCTGACAGTAGCGCAGTAGCAAAGTAATGTGTTTTTTAAGAAAGGTTTTGCAGCCTTTTGTGGCTGCCAGTTACCTGTATCTAATCATAAGCGGCTCATTTTTATAGCAATGTCTCAACCTCAACAAAGCAATAATGTATGGGCAGCAAATGGTGAACTTGTATGATGGACACAGGCTCACATCTTTGCAAGCATCACATGAAACATCACAAGGAAAATCCTGCTGTTGATAGCTAGCCTTACAGAGAGATCAACGCCATGAGAGGCAGCACTGTCGGTAGGGAAGACACTCGGACCACAGTTCAGAGAAGGATTATGGCCCCAGCTTTACTGCCACCCTCCCATGTAATGTTGAACCAAGCAAAGTTTAGCTAGAACCTCTGTTCCCAAGCTGTAAAATGGTGGTTATACTTTTGGACCTGAGATATGGTGTAAAGATAAAAAAATCTATTAATAACTTGGTGTCATATGCTACTGAGGAGCTATACAAATCTCAAAGGAAAGCACTTCAGTTGCATTGTTGAGGTTCCTCAGCTCACATGTATTCCTGTGGCAGGCAGGCTGCCCTGGACCTTCAGTGGGGTGAGCCACTGAAAACTGAAACCTACATAAAACCAAAAAAGCTAATAGAAAGGGGCAGCTCAAAAGTGCAAAAGGCTGGTAGATAACACGGGGGCATGCAATGCTTGCTGCTAATGTGCAGGTAACACGGTGATTCTTTAGAGGGGAATGTATACTACCAGGGACTGTACACAGAAAACAAAACACAAATCTGCTGCCTGGGTTAAACAGTAATGCTATTTGAAATTTAAAAAAAAAAAAAAAAGAAACTTTCAAATGGACAGTCATTTCCAAGCAAGGAAAAGAAAAAATAGGCATGTTTAATAATAAAATCCATAATAAAACATATGAGAAAAAGATTTAGAGGAGCAACCTAGAGAAAGCATAAAAAACTACTAACAGAAATTTTCAAATGTAGCTGAAGTAGGAACTTGGTGGGGGTAAGGAGGCCAATAAATAACTGATGGAAATGTAAGAAGGACAACCAAGGCAGGGCAGGGTAGAAAGGCTGAATGGATTATTGGCACAGGTGTTCACTTCAGACGTGGTCAGGGAGGTCCTCGCATGGCAGCCACTCTCTGCAGTCTGAAGAATGTTATCAAACAAAATTGTCAAAAGGGGAAATTTTAGAAAAAACAGCTAAATAATCTGTGGCAAATGACCAGCCCAGATGGCATTCACACTGAGTTAAAGGAAACTAAAGATGACATTTTTTTAAACTTCTAAGGAGTATGTAACCTATTACTTAAAGCAGCCTCAGCACCAAAGGACTGCGTTATGGCAATTATGTCCATCTTAAGAGGGATCCTTGCACAGCCTGGGGAAACACAGGTCACTAGGTTTGATTTCGGCATCAGGCAAGTCATTAGAAACAACAAACAGAATTTGCAGGCACGCAGATAAATACAAGAAAAGTCAATACAGCTTTTGTAGTGGGAATGCCTGACATCTGTGATGGCATCAATGAGCGCATAAACATAGTGAGCTGGTCTGGACCTTGTGCTTGTGTTTGCAAAAGGCTTTTGATAAGATTCTTCTGCCAAGGCCCTTAAGAAACTCCATTCTCATGGAGTAAGAGATTTCACCCACAGGCTGGAACAAAGAGGTGGAATAAGTTGACAATGATCACAGCAGAGTGAAGGTATCAGCAGGTACCAACAAAGATCAGTGCTGTTCTACACAGTGATCTTGGGAAAAGGGGTGAATAACGAAGTTATAAAGTTTGCTGATGGCACAAAATTACTCAGAATAAAAAACCTGAAGTTGACTGTGTGGAGCTGCAGAAGGAGATCATGATACTAATTGAGCAATAAAATGGTTTTTGAACTTCAGAGTTGAAAAATACAATGCAGTGTACATGGGAAAAACTATTTTAACCATAAATACCCAGCAATGCTCTCTTAACTAGCTGATACATTTTAGGAAGGAAGAACTGGTGTCCTTGCTGTCTTGAGTGAGCTCTTTACTTGTCTGATTCTCATCCTCTTCCCCTATTAGCAAATGCTAATGCCCAGTGCTGGAGACAGGATACTGGGCTCAGCAGATATTTATCTGACCCAGTACAGTTCTCATGTTCCCCTGTTACATTTTTATGCGGCTCTCAGATCATTACCTCAGAAATGGGTTTCTCTCAGTTAAGATGAAGCAAAGAGGTGAGAATGTTGGATTCCAGGTCCTAGAAAAACCATGGGGGCAGGGATTGTATTCATCCTTTTGGATTTTCTAAAGATTATGGGAGATTATATATGAGACATTTCTCTTGCCTTTGGAGGCTGGCAGCAACTTGGCTTTGAGGCAGAAACTCAAGCCCAAGGTGCATTAAACATCTTCCATTCATCCATCCATACCTCTAAGGGGTAAAGAGGACTGGACTCATGAGCTGCCCACAGATCCCCCAGAAATTTAATTTCCATTTAGGCACATGGGCTTGGCAAGAATTGCCTGGATCAATGGCTATCACAGATCCACGAAACACAATATCCCAGCGTAGACACATCCATCCTCATCTCAGAGCTGGCACAGAAGTCATACCGTGGTTTCTGGCTGCCTCTCCCCATGTCATCAGGCCTGAGCGGAAAGCCCCATTCACTATTAATCTAGCAGACCCCCAGTATTTCCTGAGAGAAAACATGAAAGCTCTTTTAAGCTATTGTTCATACCCTTGGTATTGTGTACTGGCTTCTGTTTACACTGTCATTAGTGTTTTCAGGTACTGAGCCAAATACTTGCTGCCAGGGAAAAGTAATGTTCTTTGCTTTGGGAGGGAAAATTCTGCAGAAACAGATGTTTAGATAAACATCAGTGTTCTTGTCTAACATCAGTTTTCAGTCTCCTCTTACTCTTTATACTCAATATTGTATGCTGATGGGGCTTTTAAAACTGTGACTCCTGGGGAAAAGAGGAAAAGATGTCACCGCAAAAGCTGGAAGTTACCATGTGTTAATTGTAATTAAAACTAAAAGATTTCTCAGAATGTGCAGAAACTTGAAACTTTTATTTCTATCCCTCTATCTGTAACTTAGGCATAAAATACACAGCAGAAGGTACACCCATGTCAGTGACATATGGTTTAGCATTTAACATTTTGCTCAGGATGTTCACAGGCCACACCTGATGATTTTGTACTGAAAATAGGGGCAATTGTCCAGCTAACAGGATGATATCCATCCCAAGTCATCAGAGATGTTAGGACCCATTGCTATGAAAAGCAACAAGAAATTACAGAAATTGCTTCAAATTGTGTGTCTGTTGTGGGATGGCTGTAACATCTCTCTTACAAAGGGCTCCTTAAAAGTGGTACCTTGATGCCTGGGGAGCATCAGGTGTACTAAATCCAAGTTTACTTCAATACTTACATGAGTTGTGTCAGCCAAGTACTTCTAGACTTCTGACAGGGTATGGTTTTATCCCAGCGTTGCTGTAATATCACCAGAAGCCACTTAATGGAAATAGTAGCCCAAAGTGGCCTAATTGGCCCCAGATGAATAGCATTTGGGGAATTCAGGGGTTTAAATTGTTGGGTTTTTTTCATAAGAAAGATTTGATCCAGATAGGGGCAAAAAAACCCCAAACTGTCCAATTATTTTGGAGGAAGGGAAGGATGGGAACCTATTTAAAGCTATAACCAGTTGAAATATTGAATTAAATATATGTAGGCAGACATTTCATAACAGTACAGCTTCTCAAGGATGATGAATTTTCCCCATTAGTTACATGGGTTACTTATATCACTGTTATTTCTCTCTAGTATTGCTCCTGGCTATTTGTACACCCTGTATTTTAAAGAAATGTCATTCTGGGAAATTAGGAAGCCAGAGGAACTGTTTATCTAGGCGAGCCCATCCAGGAAAGGACTGGTTGGTTACATCTCCCCTTCCCCAGGGCATTTACAATGTCTGGTGCTCAGAAGACGCATTTGCCTTGGACATGTACAGTACTAAACTGTGCTCTGATTGTACCACAGTAGCAGAGGGACAAGGCTTCCTCATAAGGAATACCCAGCTGGAAAAGTGCATTCACATCTCCCACTACAAGACCAATGGCATCAGCTTGACCGACTGCAAGGTGCACTCCCAGCAGCACCAGTGGAGCTGGGACCCTGCCACCAGGACCATCATCAGCCTTCAAACGAAGCAGTGCTTGTTGGCCCACAAAACACGGGAGTATGCCTTGGTCAAGCTGGAGCCCTGCGGGGACTGGGAACACCAAGTGTGGGCCTGCAGAAAGAAGGGACACTTGACTCTGCAGAGCTTGGGCTTCTACCTCAGCACCAAGGAAGGAGGCCACAAGGTATTTGTCTCGAGGAAGAAGGACAAATTCAGCAGGTGGAAGACTTTAGCAGAGGAAACCATCTGTGCTGCTGTCTAGACAGCAGTTCCAAGGCCCAGCAAACTAACGCAACAAGCTGTAGACACACAGGTGTGGATCTATGAAAGTAAGATTAAGTAGATTTAGCATCAGATAACATCTAACCTTAGGTATCATCCAAGCCACCTAACACCAGGTTTGCATTCATCATTCTAACTCATGATCACTTCAGCCTCATCTGGAGAGATACCAAATGGCTCCAAATCAGCCCAACTACTCTGTACCACCGGTTTCCAGTAGTGTTTTCCAGAAAGTATGCAACACCTTACAGGATCAGGTCTCTAAACCCCAGCTGCATTTCTGATGACAGGCAGAAGTCAAGTATTTTGGAAAGTTAATCTGAATCAGTGCCCAGAGCTAAGAATAGTTTGAATTGCTTGAGCCTCCCAGGTCCAAAACAACCAAGGAAGTCCCATAAAGTCAGGCACTTAAGACTTTGAAGGGGCTTTTGGTACTTTATACTCTGGGATATCATTTTTTGGTAACAAGAAAACTAGAGGCAGCTGAAAACCTCTTTTAAACTTGTATGAATTCTTGAGAAGCTGCTATATTTAAAATGAGAAATTGTTGCTTCAGTTTCTAAGCAACACATTACAGTTATCTCCTGCCAGACCCCAACAGTGCTCCTATCACTAATGAAACCACAGTTCTTACCTTCATCCCATGCTCCCATGATCCTCAAAAGTGAACCTCACTCCTGGTGCCTGGTGTNTATGCCTTGGTCAAGCTGGAGCCCTGCGGGGACTGGGAACACCAAGTGTGGGCCTGCAGAAAGAAGGGACACTTGACTCTGCAGAGCTTGGGCTTCTACCTCAGCACCAAGGAAGGAGGCCACAAGGTATTTGTCTCGAGGAAGAAGGACAAATTCAGCAGGTGGAAGACTTTAGCAGAGGAAACCATCTGTGCTGCTGTCTAGACAGCAGTTCCAAGGCCCAGCAAACTAACGCAACAAGCTGTAGACACACAGGTGTGGATCTATGAAAGTAAGATTAAGTAGATTTAGCATCAGATAACATCTAACCTTAGGTATCATCCAAGCCACCTAACACCAGGTTTGCATTCATCATTCTAACTCATGATCACTTCAGCCTCATCTGGAGAGATACCAAATGGCTCCAAATCAGCCCAACTACTCTGTACCACCGGTTTCCAGTAGTGTTTTCCAGAAAGTATGCAACACCTTACAGGATCAGGTCTCTAAACCCCAGCTGCATTTCTGATGACAGGCAGAAGTCAAGTATTTTGGAAAGTTAATCTGAATCAGTGCCCAGAGCTAAGAATAGTTTGAATTGCTTGAGCCTCCCAGGTCCAAAACAACCAAGGAAGTCCCATAAAGTCAGGCACTTAAGACTTTGAAGGGGCTTTTGGTACTTTATACTCTGGGATATCATTTTTTGGTAACAAGAAAACTAGAGGCAGCTGAAAACCTCTTTTAAACTTGTATGAATTCTTGAGAAGCTGCTATATTTAAAATGAGAAATTGTTGCTTCAGTTTCTAAGCAACACATTACAGTTATCTCCTGCCAGACCCCAACAGTGCTCCTATCACTAATGAAACCACAGTTCTTACCTTCATCCCATGCTCTCATGATCCTCAAAAGTGAACCTCACTCCTGGTGCCTGGTGTAACCATAAAGGGACTAGTGAACACAGCAAGTGGTGGGAGGTAGTTAAAGTGCTGCCCTCCCTTTGCATTAAGGAAACCCAAAACATGACATCAAAAGATCATAAAAATTCTGTTTTATATTATGAGTTTTATGGCCTTGGACTCTGCTAAAAAGAATCTAATCTCTGCCTTCATGAGTGTTCACTACCCTCTGCTGGGACTGGACACAAAAAGGGCAGAAACCCTGGTCCTGTCATAGTTTTAGGTGTTGGACACCAGGCTAACAGACATCAGGCATGGTCATTGCACCAAAATGTGACTGTCATAATTTGTCAGATGGCCAGTGAAGCCCACTGCAGACCACAGATTTGTGGTCCAGTCTGATTCCCTCTTTCATTTACTCCCTTATGCAAAGGAAGGTGGTTTCAGGACTTTTCTTGTGAAGTTGCGTGCAGAACTGAGACCTGAAAATCACACTCAATTCCTCCTCCCATCCTCTCCCTCCTTCCACTCCAGGGACCAGAAAAAAGCTGGTGTTTGTAATGACTTTTCTGTGTTTGCATTTCCCAAGGCAATGTTCCTGGCAGCCCAGGGTTACCTCGGAGCCAGGCTCCCCAAATAAGGCTGCGAGTGTAAACACAGAGCAGGCTTTGAATCAGGTTGTGCCAGTTAGTGTGTCTTGTGCAAACTGATAATTTTCCTGTCAACCCCATGGTTCAGAGTCCACTGAAGGGAACCTCTGACTACTCAGTAATAACATCAAAGTCCTATGTGTTTGTTTAGGCCTTTCTTATCCAAGTTTCAGTTGACCATCGACAGACAACTTCTACTTTGGTGGGTTATTTGCTCAATAAATTACACCAGTGTATCTGTGGATGCTCGTGCCACAGGAAGGGATGAGGTTGGCATAAGCAGCAGGGAACCCTGCAGACATGGGTTTCTTGATCTTGCTGCTTGGCCAACTAGACACACACAAGTCTATGGGGCCGGATGGGATCCACCCAAGGATACTGAGGGAGCTGGCGGAGGAGCTTGCCAAGCCACTCTCCATCATTTATCAGCAGTCCTGGTTAACAGGGGAGGTCCCAGACAACTGGAGGCTTGCCCATGTGACGCCCATCTACAAGAAGGGCCAGAAGGAGGATCCAGGGAACTACAGGCCTGTCAGCCTGACCTCGGTACCAGGGAAGGTCATGGAGCAGATCATCTTGAGTACCATCACACAGCACGTCCAGGACAATCAGAAGATCAGGCACAGTCAACATGGGTTTATGAAGGGCAGATCCTGCTTGACTAACCTGATCTCCTT
>VYZW01018116.1:9788-20204 GCA_013401315.1 Balaeniceps rex | reverse complement strand
TGCATGATCCCTGTATTCAAATAAAGGGTGATTACTGCTGAGTCTTACTGGCACCAGTACTAGCTCTGCCCCTGACAAAAAAGAAAAGTGAGTATCTCACAGTGGTCGGGTGAGCAGAAGCAGGTAAGTTACGGAATTTTGTGGATTGCTTCTTTAGTTTCCAATAACCTTGACTCCCTTTCTCCCTTCTGCTGCCCAAAAGCAGACTCTTCTTCAAGGGATTTGTGCTTTCTAATGATGATGAGATGGACTAAAAAAACCTGAGAAACATCTTAAAAATAATCTTCAGACTAGTGGCTCCTTTCTTACAATGGGCGGGATTGTGCTATATCTAATAACTCTGTTGAAATATATTGAAATACTGATATATTGAGATAATACATTGAGACATTTCTTATAACTATACATAAATGGCTATGATTTTTTTTTTGAAACATGGATAAAATTATACTAAACTTGTGGATTGGCTTGTAGTATTTCCTCCCTACAATCTATAGCTTTTTTTCTTCTAAAATGGTAATAATTTCTGGGTTGTAAATGTAATTTTAATCTGGTAGCACAATCGTAGTGTTTGCAGACACTGTCAAAGAGGTAGCTCACTGTAATTACTTCTTCAATCATTCCCCATGAATGAAGTACTCCAGGCAATGCTAAAACTCCGCTTAATCACTGGAAATAACATAAATTTTAAAACAAGATTGTATTAGACCGCCATCTTTATAACTAATTTCCCAATAGTTTCATTTCCTACTAAATTTCAACTTGTGCTTACATAAAGAAACCCAAAAGTATCAGTTTTTTATATGAAGCAGAAAAGAAATGTTGCACTTTAGGAGTTTTATTAAAACTGTTTCTGAATGAAATTATACCAGTCTCCTAGCTATACATTTTTGCAGTGGAGAGAACAGGGTTAATGGGTTACATTAGAAGTGACAGTAAGCAACCAAAATAGCTAGAGAATGGATGGATCTGAAAAATGTCAAAAGCCAGTAAACATAAAACAGTTTAGATTTGATGATCACTGGCTCAAAGTAACACCTAAACCTCAGACCCTTGCTCTTTCAACTGCAAGCATTCATCTAGTGCCTGATGTTAGACCACATTACAATCTAAATGCTACAAAGTCTGTGGAAATTATATTTCAAATAGATAGATGCCAAACCACAAATTTCTAGGCCTGTGAAGTGTTAGTTTGTTAGAAAATAAGATCCTAAATGTCCCAAGAAAATAGTTTGAGCCAATTAACATTGCTTCCATGATAAATCTTTGGCCACAGTAAACAATAAAGATTAATCTTCACTGCCTTTAGATAAACAATCAACAGCTAAAATCATCACAGTTTTTTGGTCTGAACTTCATCTCATAGATACGACTTCCATCAAAAATAGTATTGTACTGCAGTATTTCCAGCTTCTTTCCTTGCCTTGAACTTAATGTTAACATGCATTCAGGAAAGAAAGAAACACCGAACAGAACCTAAAGAAATAAAAAAAGAGCAAATAGTTCCCAGCCAGTTTTCCTGTTATGACTGTAATATACTGTTTAATCAAATATATAAAACATTATTGGCTATGTTTAAAGGTTACTAAATATCAAAAAGTTAGTAAAAAGTTTTAAAAAATAAAGACAGGAAAAATCCACACTGCAGGTGGAAATTTTATTCTAATCTAGGTAAGAAAGAAAAATTTGCTATGCATACAGATTTGTGAGTCAGGAACCAGACTGCAAGACAGTTCTATTCTCCGAGTTCTATTCTTCACCTAGTTTGATGCCAATTAATTTCCGGCTCCATTTTGCTGTTAATTAGGGTTGTTCAGAGTCCAAGTTTTCCAAGACGCAGATTGCCAGTAACCATGTGATCATGCAAATGAGGCTCTGCTATTAATGCTGCTAGTTAGGTTGGAACAAAAAAAATAACAGTTTGTAAGTTTACATTTTTAATAGAACCTTAATAGAAACAATTATAAGCAGATAAAGTGAAATAATCTGGGCTTTGAACGGCAAGACAGTGCCAGTTTTCATACCTATAGTAACTGAGAATCTGTTTTTATTAAAGACAAGGTTTTCAGAAACCATATTTTTTCCAGTTAGTCGATGGTGTAAACAATTAATTCATTCCTTCCCACGGTAGGTCTTTGGCTTTCTATGAATAGGATATCAGAATCTGAAGTTTCATGTTTCTTATCAAGATACCTTGTGAAGAAAGAAACCAAAGAGAATAGGGAATTGCAATTCTAGATAATAATAAAAATCTTTATATTTTGAGGCAGAAACAATCAACTATGTACTATCCTCAAAAGTACTGCATTAGAGCAGGAAAATAAACTTTTTTCAGTAAAAGAACGATGGGTTTACCTACAGATCTTTGCAATAGGAGATAGCCCTTGTTATTCTGTGGTATTTAATAGTAAGCACTGGCTGTTAACAATGAATTACAATTTTCTCTGAGCACAAATCAAAGTTTGATTGCTATACTATGAAAGTGAAGTACTAAGTTCTGTGTCATTTGGAAACATACATCATTCAAAGTTTATGAGAACCAAGTGTCTGGATTCTTTTCCCTGTCTTTCCTGAATAAAATGCCTTATGATTAGATATAAGCTGGTTGTTACCAGCTATCCTCTCTTTATTCATCTGATCTCAGGATGAGACTTTTGCCATTGGGCTTCCTTATGTTTTTATTGCATTTGAATTCAAGCAGTGACAGGCGAATGCTAACCATATGGACTGCAGAGAGGGCTATACTGAATATTCAAAATATATAATTTTTTTACCTCATCCACTCTACATTTACTTGTTAGTCAAGTTCCACTGCTTTTAAAGTCAATATGTTAAAGAGCAGTCTCAGGTACTGTTCCTATCACATTATCCCCTGACATTTTAAAAATATTTTTCTCTTCACTATTGCCATATTAAAAAACTAACTGAATAAATTCCAAGGAGGGACACTTGTTCAAACAAATGGGAGTGAATTCAAATGTTAGACATTACAAAACATCCCTGAGGAGGTTCAAAAGCATGAAATAAGTTGCAAAACCTGACAAATATTTTTCCACTGGATGATGCTCTTTTAAGACATCTTCCACAATGGTGTCTGTTACAAACACAATGCGGAAGTCAACATGTCCTTTTTTTCATTAAAAGCATTCAGGGTTTTAAAATGTTTTTAGTGTTTGAACGCTAGTCAACAGGATTCAGGGGAAGATCCCTTTTCTACTCTAAGGTAATAGCTTCATTTTTCTAGTTAGAAAGTGAAAAGAAAAACTACCGGGAACATAACTGTCAGAAGTCACCATGGTTATTACCATCATAAGAAAAAAAAAAGAGAGAGAAAAAAGTTGACTAGCACTTGAAAATGTATAAACCCCCTTTTCCCTCCAAAGAAACAGAGTTCTAAAACCTCAATTTCCAAGGGCACTATAAAATCTTCATTAATACGTGGGTCAAATCGAAGACACTGAATCAGGATTTTGAATTCTACTCAGCAAAGCTATTGCATGATACCATCATAAAGCAAACTGATTCAAAAGGAGATCAAATATCATCCTTGTTTTTATGGACTCTCAAAGTTCATATAAGATGGGAACAACCAACTGAGTTTCAACGCAAGGGCTTCTTGTGCATTTCCTCATATCCAGCCTTTCATAAGCCTGTGGGACTGATTCTCTCTTTATACCCTCTCTGAACCATTCATCTACTTTTGCTTCACATCTGTCTTAATGGAAGGATGCATCTAATGTCAAGACTTTTACAAATAGCAGCACTTAAATCCAAGATGAGCACAATTCACACTGCTGTAGTTAATGGGAGTATGTCTCTAAGGCATTGTAACCTGTGTGTAAAAGTGTGTTTTAAACTGAAATCTGGCATGCATGGATTTCATGAAAATGGGAATCTGTGGTTCTTTAAGATGACAATTAGATGAAACAAATAATGTGTTTATGCTTAGCCAGGTAGGCTGCAATCTCAGAAACACCAACTTTTCAAGTTACCATTATTTTGCTAAGTGATTACTGTCTAGCATGCACAATATCCATTAATAGAAACTCTGTCCATATTCATGTAGAAGGCAGCACCCCCAGGCATACTATTAATGAATAGAAGAACAGGGCGTTCTAGACTTGGACTAAGTAGCACTTCTGCACATGACACAGTAGAATTAGTGAAGTGAGAAGTTTCCAGAAGTAAATTGTCCAGTTTTCATATCTGGATATGCTTTGCTAAAATGAGACCATAAGGTAAGCTTAGAGAAGGGACACAGTTACTCAAAACTACTGCTGCCTAAAACCCTTAGTATGCCAGCCAGATATCTGGGGATAACTGTATGTACTTACTGTGTTGAAGACTACAAAGGTCTATCTAGGAGATAGGAAAAAACAAGCATTCAAAAGATATCCCCAGGTGTTTCTGTAAAGTTACTTGCTCTTTGGTGCTGCTGGAATAGTGCAAAAGGATGTAATAAATCACAACTAGTCCACTACCTGTCTGTAAGAGTGTTTACGCTATTAATTAGAATAGTTCTTCAGTAACCTTACTGTATCGACATGTAAACACATGACCTTAATTTCCACCACAAGGTATATTGTTCTTTTCATATTCTTTTATGTTTTTATTCCTTTATGCCTTAAAAGAGGTAATAGGCTAACAACACAGTAGATGTGTCTAAGAGATGTTAATCTTCCTACTAACTCTCACAAAAGCAAAGAAATTGCACGTTAAGGTTAAAAATCTGAGCTATAAACACAGCCTTACTTATGCACGTAAGTAACTTATATTTTAGCAGAGAAGTGAATGCACCATCCTCAATTTTATATTGCTTTAGAGACATTTTTATTACATAGATAATACTGAAGACAAAGGGAGATTTGTAATACATTCTTTTAAATTATTTTTTCTAATTCTAAGATTTCTTCAAAACCTCCCCTTTTCCTACATGCCCTTGTGGATGACACCAGAATAACAGGGGACCAACAACAATGATACAGGCTGGGGGATGAGGGGATTGAGGCAGCCCTGCAGAGAAGGACTTGGGGGTACTGATGGATGAAAAGCTGGACATGAGCCAGCAGTGTGCGCTTGCAGCCCAGAAGGCCAACCGTATCCTGGGCTGCATCAAAAGAAGCGTGGCCAGCAGGTCGAGGGAGGTGATTCTGCCCCTCTACTCTGCTCTGGTGAGACCCCACCTGGAGTACTGCGTCCAGCTCTGGAGCCCTCAGCACAAGAAGGACATGGAGCTGTTGGAGCGAGTCCAGAAGAGGGCCACAAAAATGATCCGAGGGCTGGAGCACCTCTCCTACGAGGACAGGCTGAGAGAGTTGGGGTTGTTCAGCCTGGAGAAGAGAAGGCTGCGGGGAGACCTTATTGCAGCCCTTCAGTACTTAAAGGGGGCCTATAGGAAAGATGGGGACAATCTTTTTAGCAAGGCCTGTTGTGACAGGACAAGGGGTAATGGTTTTAAAGTAAAGGAGGGTAGATTTAGGCTAGATATAAGGACGAAATTTTTTACAATGAGGGTGGTAAAGCACTGGAACAGATTGCCCAGAGAGGCAGTGGAGGCCCCATCCCTGGAAACATTCAAGGTCAGGTTGGATGGGGCTCTGAGCAACCTGATCTAGTTGATGATGTCCCTGCTCACTGCAGGGGGGTTGGACTAGATGACCTCTAAAGGTCCCTTCCAACCCAAAGCATTCTGTGATTCTATGATTCAAAGAGTCCCACTGAAGTCAATACAACTATTTAGGACTGTAAGTATTACTCAGCTTTCTGCTGTTGTATCAACCAAAGATAGGATTGGACTTTTAGGCCTTAATTTAGTGATTTAATTTCTATTCAAGGAAGTGTTTAAGACCATATCTCCTTTGGTGAATTATTGCGTGCTCTTCACAGTATTGAACTGCTGACAATAACAGCATCTTTCTCTCTTGAGATCTGAAATGTTTCTCTCTGTAGCTGCTTGTTTTGTATTGCAAAGACACCCACCATGTACATCCCTAGGAACTTTCTACTTCATTCCTTTCAAGAAAGACACTCTATGGGTTTAGTGTGGATAAGCCAAATAAATATTCAACCAAGACTAGAATATATGTCTCCTGGTTTTCTTTCCTTGCTTAGCCACAAACTGCCATGCAATTTCTGTGTTATTTTCACCAGTACTCTTATTATACCTCTGCTTCTAACACTTCTGTCAATGGTTCAATAGCCTGACTGTCCAGAAATCGTGTATGTCAGACATCATGCAGTGTTGATATTAGTACCTAAATGAAGAATACCTCCTTCTCCAGTGTCCATCAGTTTGCATTTAATACACTGTGAAACTCCATTGTCCTTTCCCAGAAAGGAAAATGGAGTGTAACTGGAGCCTGTCAAATCTGTTTCTTGTGGCCTGTCATCACTACAGGTGGTGAACAGCAGTGTTGAGGGGGAGGAACAGGGAATGGTGTACTTACTCTGAGCCTCTTAGGAACCTTCCTGGTTGCCCACTTGGGCAACAGTACCAGCATGTGAGCATTGCTCCACCGCCTCACTAGTGCGGAGTGCTGATCCTGCAGCAAATCAGACACACAACTGACCACAAGCTTAAGTATCTGAACCACATGCTCCCAGGAATATGAACATCTAACCTACCCGAAACCCAAGTCCACACAGACAAAAAAAAGCACACCTCCAAACATAAAGCCTAACAGCGATTATGTGTGTAACTGCCCTGCTTTACAGAAAGCCTGCTGCTGTGTCAGGACTCTGACCTGGTTGGTCTTGTTGAATCAGAATGAGAGAAGATCAGAAGCTGCCTGCTGAGCTCTGACACAAGGCTCCTCTCCTCTTGGCATCCTCCATTTCTGAAAGTTAATAAAAGAAACCCACTTATTATTTGGCAGTAATTAGTCCTTAAAAGTGCTTTGCAAATACAGCTAATTGATTAAGTAGCCTGTGCAACAGCATCAAAACACTAGTTTTAATTAACATCCTTAAAACCTGCAGTTCATACAGAGTAAAAGAAACCTTTTTCATCATCCAGGTGTACAAATAAGGGAGAGGAAGGGAGGGAAAAAAGGTTCAGATTAATTTCTCAATGAGCTTTCTATGGTAATTCTGTAGCCTTTTCCATCATCCTGTGCAAGGTTTTTATTTCATTCTAAAAACCCCTTTATTTTCCCTAAAATAATTTCCTTATATTAATAAAAAAGACATTCACAATCTTGGTTCCAAATCTTAATCTCACAACCCTGCTACCTTTATTTTACAGGGATTCAATGTCTCTAAAAGCTATGCCTGCAGGTGACACCTGCCCTACCCAGGGATCTGGCATCACCAACCATCTGCAGAAAGATCCCACAACATCTGCGGACAATTTAAGTCATCCTGGTTTCCAGCTCAGGTCATCCCTTTCTCTGTGTGCATCTAATCAAACAGAACAGTCTTTCATGTCTTAAACTCTCAGATACCTGTGTTTGAGATTGCTAACGTAACCAATGCTGATATTTCACACAAAAGGGGGTGTGGATTTTACTGTGATCTCGTTATGTAAGCCTGTTACATGTTTAAAGTTCTGGGTATGAAAGAAGGTTTGTTAATTGTGCATCACGAAGTGCAGCTGTGACCCCCTAACTCATGCTCAGCAGCTTACAGCTTAATCGAAAAGCAGGGCTCAGACACTCTTGTCTCTGTATCCCAACACTGGAGGAGGGGAAGTGAGACTGGGATGTATTTTTCAGTCTGGAGGATACCTCCCATCAGAAGACATATGCAGTCTACATGCCAAAGGAGAATGTTTTGACTCTGCAGTCCAAGAAGTAGTATGAAATTTGGTATTCAAATGTGTATTTCTTTGCATGTTGTAAAGGCAAAGTACATCAGTTGCTGATAACAGACTGGTCTCCTCCACTACAGAAGTGGAAGTGATAGCAAAGAATAAACAGAACAAGGGTATCTTTAGCCTAAGCTTGTATTTCCCTTATCCATGGCTAGTTGTATATTAGCCTGTGCATCTGGCGTAAATTAGAGCAACCATGAGGCTCTATTACTGACTGCAATACTTCTGCTCTCTATACCTGTAGATAGCCATACTTGGTACTGGTTAGTCAAACAAGATGCATTGGAAGTGGCCTGAACAGACACAGCACAACACATAAGACCTAATGGATCTCAAGAACAGTTTGTTTGCTCAGTAAAGCTTGCCTTGCCTGCTGAGACTGCCTCACAACATGCAAATTAAAATGGAGATGGGCACGAGAGCTGGCACCTGGTGATGAAAATTTGAACATCGGCACCATTGGTCTTTTTTTTTTAAATTACACTTCAGAGAGAAGGCATCTAACAAATAAATATAGTTTTCTATTTTCACTGTTTGCACCAGTATTTGGAAGAACACTGAGGTCATTAATTCAGCACAATTCCTTTTGAAGGCAATAGTGTCCTTTTCACTTTTCCTCATGGGCAAAAAGTAAAATACTAACCTACTGTGTACACTTCTCTAGAATGAAGTCCTGCACATACTCCTCTTGAGATTTACAGCGTATACATGAAGAGTTAGAAATGGTAATAGAGAAAATGTGCCTATATTTTCCTATACAGATTTAAATCTTTCCTTTAGAGACATTTAAATCCTAATAAATTGCCCCTTGCATATGAAGCTTTCTTTTTAAATCTTAAGCAAATTCCACTGCTTCTCTATTGCATAATGAAATAGCCAATCATGCTGAGGAGGTGATGTTAAGCTTGCCTGAGCTTGCAGCAATGGTTGAGAACATTTCATACTTCAGAAATGCCATAAAATCCTTCATCACAAAAATTCAATTTTTTATAATCCCCAAGTGTCTCTAGGCTGTATCTAACATTAAACTCCCAAAACAAGAAACCAAGCCCAAACATGTTCACCTCCCATTCTAGCCTCCACCCTCATTTAGCTCTTTAAAACAAATATATTTTTTTTTCTTCATTGTTTTGTTTGAAATCTATCCCAGTGGGAAATATATACATGCACAGAATACATGAAATTTATCCCTTTCTCTTCTGCAAATGGATATTTAGTCCCAGTTTTGCCTGGGAAATAATTAATAGAGGATCAAGCTTTGTCTTCTATGTTGTCGATAAAGAGCCTTTTCAAAAGACAGCATTCTATTTTTTTAAACAGAATAAATTAAGTAAGAATAGGTTATTCTATGTGTAATATTCACTCCAAACAGACATCACTGAAGTTCTAAGGTGTGATAGTTTATTTCAGATGTATTTACTTTAATTGGTTTACAATAGCTTTTCCTATCACGCAGCACTGCATTCTGACAAGCAGTGCATACAATTGTTGTTGCAATTTTGCTGCTATGTGAGCCCATGCTCAACTTCTAGGAACATGAGGTATTTGAAAGATGTGTAGATGTGGCACTTAGGGACATGGTTTAGTGGTGGACTTGGCAGTGTTAGGTTTACGGTTGGACTCAATCATCTTAAAGGCCTTTTCTAACCTATATGATTGTATGATTCTATGTTTGTCTTGGTTGGTGCAATCATAGAGCACACAAAGTGAAGAAATGCATATAAAGAATAGCATTGACTCCGAAGACTCGAACACAGTAAAATATCTGAGACTTGCACTTAGATAAATAAGATGTAAGTTTGAAAGAAGTTCTTTTAACATTACATCCACAGCTGCCATTCTTTGACATTCCAGTTACCTGCAATCCATGTAGTTCTCGGTTGTGAAGGAATGGAGGAAATAAAGCAGTATTTAGCCACTGGCAGTGTTCATCTGCCAAATGAGGCTGCCCATTGGCAGTGGAAAGAAACACTTCCAGTGGAGCAGAGCTCGTTCAGTGAATGAGTTTTTTTCTGAGAAGGATTGTACATGAGACATCCTGAGACTACTGCTTCTGCCTTTTTTCAGAGGGAAAAAATCACCCTTTTAGCTAAAAAGTTTTTTAAAGATTGCCTTTTATCATATCTCTTTTCTGGTCTCTACCCTTCTTTTCTTTGTGCCCTGTCTTCCTACATAATGTTCCTTTGTCCTTCTTTCTTTTCATACAACGTACATACTAGCACCTGTTGTTGTGAGACTTTTCCAGATAAGAAACTGGCCAAATGATTTTCACCCAGGGAGGAACAGACCTTTATCTTAATTCATTCAGAATAATGATCAGTAATATTGTAAACACATATAAATTGTTCCTGTGTCCACAGAGATTAAAATTATTTTATAAACCAAAACTGAATACAGTACTATTTATAGCAGTAGTTAAATTATAATTATTGATATTTATGTTGTATCTCTCAGCAAAGAGAATGTGCTTAACAGTAATGCAATGTCATTTATTAGACTTTTCTCAGAGGAGCTCAGAAATTTACTATTTGTTGTTTTTATAGTCTTCTGGAGAGGTCATCTTGTTAAAGAAAACACCCTCCCTGAAAAAAAGGAAAATGCTTTTG
>VYZW01018115.1:53038-68374 GCA_013401315.1 Balaeniceps rex | reverse complement strand
ATGAAGTTCAATGTGCGAGTTCACAACCACACTCACCGCGGTGAAGGCAGGCTGTATAGGAGTCAGAGCAGCTGTAGATCAATGTCACAAAACTTACTAAATGAGAACCTCACCCGAACCGGGTGAGGATATTTCAGGAAAGCGTGAAGGCAAGCACAGGAAAGCGTTCTCCAAATGGTGTCTTCTAGTTGTTCAAAAAGTACAAAATAGGTTCTCACCACTGGAATTCAAGGGTCTCGTCTGCAACTAGGTCAGCTCTATGTGGGCAAACAGCCACAGTGCTTGCTTCAAAATAGGCTGCAAATATCTCTAAGGTAAGCATCATCCCTTTTGTTGTGAGCATCATGCTTGTTGTTAGACTCCACTGCTGAAAATCCTGAGCTAACTGGCGAGCACAGTTTCACTTGCACTGAAAGCATCTGCACTTTGCAAATACTGACCCAAGACAGAGCATCTGGCATTCAGGGAAGTGAATGTTATAATTCTGAGCAACAAGTTATTCAAGACAATGACTAGTTAAAGAACAAAGAGTTATGAACCACCGGTAGCAGGATATAATGCTTGAAAGGGACAAATAAACTGTCAGTGATATCAATATTCCGAAGTTACTGTTTAAAAAAAAAAATCCAATTTTTCCCCATAAGAAATAAAAGGGCCACTAGGAAATACTATTCATGCAATTATGCAGTATATATAGTGAGGGATGTTTACATCCACAGCACCCCTCCAAGGGAGAGTTTCCCCCAACGCACACACACGACTTCATTGCAGTCATACATTCATTAACCCAGAGTGGCCACTTCTGCTCTGACTCCACAGCTATGATTAATGTGTCTGCTTTGAAAAGCAAGCTGCTCTGTGCCATCAAAGCTCTGAAGGTGTGCCTTAAAAACACACACACACACAGAGACACCTTCAGTTGGATCAGGACTTCTCAAAAGCTGTGACAGCATATTTTGCCGTACCAGTCTGACAGTGAATCCATGTGCCTGTACAGACCTTCCTGTTCCTATTGCGATTACCCATGGCCCGATTCCTTCTTTAAAGTGAAGGGGCTTCCACCATTATCCTCCAATTCAGTCAACTACACAAACTCTGGAAATAAACACAGGCATCAGCATAAGCAGCCTTATTTTTAGATATGTTAAAAGACATACGGCTCTTAGAGTTACTGCGTAGAAAAATCAGGACTTCCTCTAGGTGCCTAACTTCTAAGTGTCTAAATATGAATTATTTTTGTCTTAATTACCTGCTGGAAAGCCATAGGTCCGCAATATTATTGTTCCAGCTATATTCTAGGGGAACTCTTTCGTATCTTTCAGATGATCAGCTCTCTTTTGCAAATCTGGGTTCAGCTGCATGTTGGTCCCTGAAGAGCCATTTCTGTATCAGATGATTCATTTTCTGCAGATAAGGTACAATAAACGCAGCCACCAATAAACCACACCCACTCACAATTTGGCTTATGTAATTGCTACATTTACAAGTTTCACACGAGAAGCTACTGCTTGTTTTCCACACAGATGCAGACTCTTTCTCTGCAGGCAGAGAATTCACATGTGAACATGAGCAAAACATGGCTCATTTTAGGTTTGCTTGGATTCAAATACCACCAAGGAACCCGTCTTCCTGTACTAATTGATGGTGTGGGATTTCAGACAGAGGAAGAACAACCCCCTCTTTGTGGTCTGTATGTAGAAGGTGCTGAAAAAATAATTGGCAGCAAGCTTAACTGGAGGTTAAAGGTAAACTCAAATGAGTGGAAATTCCAGCACTGCCCATAATAGTTACTTTGTCACTGTTCGGATTATTACTATCACTGTAGTCTCTTACAAATAAAGCTGTTTACCAGCAACACATGAAAAAGGCATTATCAGAAAAATCAGTCAGATAGGTAGCATTGTATGTGCTGTTACACCTGAAGTAGTCTATCTTAAAGGCTCGGATTTACGAGGCAGAAACATTGCTTCAGGCAGTTTTCAAGAATAGGTACAGGAGGCGGAGATTACAGAGAGGAGGGTGTTGTGGTTAAAGGTTATAAAGCTGCATTTACACAGTGCTCTTCAATAGCTACAAAATTAACCTAGATGTTTCAGGAAAAGGACAAGTACAAAAGTCATTTTGTACTGCAGAAACAAGGGGAAAAAGAAATTTTTTTCCAGTGAAACTCCTGTCAAAATGGAAAACAGGCGATTTATGTAGAGGTATCAGAAACAAAGTTTCTTCTGCAGAGACTTCAATTTAGAATCAGACTGTGGGAGAGGGGGAGAGGACGAGGCGTAGGAAATTTAACATGCTTCCCAGGCACATGCTGTGACAGTACACGATTCTCACCTCCTAAAGCCCGTGAATCAAAGGTATTGAAGATTCAAGCATTTTTCTCCTGGCAGTGGGTGGCCTAGTCCCAAAATCCAGCTGCCTTTCTGTATGAGAGACAGCTGAAATCACCTTCTCATACACTAGATTTATGTTATTATGCAGATCGTATCAAACATATATGCTTGAGTGAGTTTTTCTCCTGATGTAATTGTACCCTTCTCCAAGCTAAGCACATGTCCTGTCACAGAAAAGCATAGGCATACTCCAAAAGTCACCCAAGTTATTAGACACTTATAAGTAGCCATTTTCTCTTTCTTTTTTCCTCCTCCTTCTCTCCAACTTTCATCTACTTCAGATTTTTTTTAGTCCTGACCTAGAGCTCAGCTCTTTTCAGAGAAGCAGAAGAAGGCTAAGCTGAAGAGATGTGGCTCTGAGTACCTACTTGATTATTTAAATTAAATAGGATGGATCTCTCCAGGGATTTTCACATATTTTAAAGCAAATGCTTGCAAAAATGGACAAACCTTACAGGTCCTAAAGGTCCCTTCCAAATTAAGCACAGGGCAGCTGGGGCAGCACAGCCAGAGCCAGACCTTAGGAACCTGCCTGGCTTCAAATATGGCTCTCCCCATCTCCAGGGTGCAGCGCAGGATGCTCAGATGAAGTCACAGATTACATCAAAGACTGCAAACAATGAAATTTTTTTTTTAATCCTCAATGCTGTCAATAACCTCTCCTTCCCCCAGTAATTTGAAGTCACAACGCACACAGGGAGGAATTTATCAGAGCACAGCAGGCTTCACAGCACCTTGCCGTATATTGGGAGGGTCCTAAAAGAAACTCAGCACACCTTACTATATTTATCATGGAAAGAACAGATAAAACCAAGGGCAAAGCTATCAAGAGTCAAGGCCACAGAGCGAACACACAAGCTGCCAACAAGGCTCAGAGCAGCAGTCCATGCAGTCAGCCACCTTGTCCTCAACACTGACCAAAATGGGCTGCTTGAGGGGAAAATCCCCTCATGAGGCAGTTACAGGGGAACATGCGGTCTCTTAAAGTCTTCCTGTTTATGCCAAGAGGTCCCACACCAGAAGATTTATATCCCTGTTCTCGTTGCTTCCTTCCACTGTCTGCTAGCTTTCAGCCTGGAAATCCTTGCTGCCTAAACCACGCGCGTTTGGTTTTTCCTCTTGAAACACTGCTGGGATGAGCTCCACAGGCTGTGCACGCTTTCCCCACACCAGTTTTTACCTGCTTTATTTTGGTTTCACAGATTTCACTCCTGTGAGGGTAAACAAAATAGCATCAAATGCATCGATGAGAACTGCTGTGTGCTATCCTAATGTCCCCTCATTTTCACCTTGCCTCTTCAGCAGAGAGTCACAATTATATATATGGGAGACTTTTCATAACACTAAGTATTCTTGTTGTCTGCCTTGGCAGACCCTCAATGTCTGCTGCAACCCTTCATCTCCAGTCCCTTTTGCTAGCCCAGATTTGATCACCAGCTATGCCTTTACTGCTCAAGAAGGTCTTGTCACTTCCATAAAAAGAACAGTCTTTACACCAAAAAGCCAGTGCACCAGCATTTAGTTTTTCAAATTATTTCTTTATCATTTACTTAATAGCATGAAAGGATCAGTGAATCAGTGCATAGGCTCCCAATGCTTCTCTTAATGTCCACCTCTCAATGCAGTGGTTCTGCAGCAATTTAATGGAAATAGCTTATTACTTAGCAATAGCTGGTATTAGTCATGTTAGCTTTTATGCAATGATAATCTAAAATGGGTACAGTATGAGTGCTGTATCTCCATCTGCATCTATATGCATGTGATTTAAAGAAGGGTGTCTAAATAAGGATTTAGGGGACTAATTGTGGATACTTACTTTCTAAAATGGCAGCATTAAAAAGCTGCCATTTCACTTTGTAATTAGCACCAGGCTTTTTAGCAATTCTCCAAGAGCAACTTACCATTATTCTTTCAAATATCTTCAAACGAGCCCAACACCTAAAGATCTCAATTTAGACACCAACAGGGGGAAAAAAGTTCTTATTTGGACATCTAGTCCTTGGAAAGAGCAGCTGGAAGCAAAGTATTACGAGAGCTTCATTTAGATGCTGAAGTAGGATCTGAGCTCTTTTGAAAAAATCAGATATTTAGTGGCAAAAATCTATAAGCGTTCAGTTCAGTAAGAATTATCGTTTCTGTTGGGAAGGACACATTTGTTTTACTAGATAAAGCAGCAATCATTTAGCTGTTTTTCTCACAGCAAGAAATCCCATATTCCATGAATTTATGAGAGCATGGCCAAATCCTGTATACTTTATCTTCCCTCTATATTTGCCAGATGAAGCAAATGGGTAAGGTTTGCAATAGGGTAGAGGACTAGGTGAAAAGCTAATGTCAAGCTTGCAGATTTCAAATAAAACAGATATTCTGGAAAGGTCTGTTAATTCAGCAGGAGTAACTGAAGTCTGAAGACTAAAAATATCAGCTTAAAGAAAACCCTATATAAAGCTTGTGCTATTCTGTTAAGCTGTCTCTACTCAACTGATGCTATTAGGGTTGTACTTTAATCATTGCTACTAAGATCTTAAGTGTATTGAGCAGTTTCCTTAGTTAGGAATACTTATTCAATATCTGTGAATGTGCCATTTATACATACATAGCAAGTAAATATTGATTTATTGGCATAGCAGGTTCTTAAATAGGGTAGTTCAACCACATGTATATTCAACTCTGATTTATCTACTGACCTGTGGGAAGGGTAAGAGGGAATAGCTTGTGCAACTGAAGAGAAATACTATTTGCTCCATGCTGTTTTTGAAAGAAACTTCTGTTTTTATAAGCTCTGCAAATAATGAACAGTATTCACTGCTGAAAATTTCCCATCACACATTTTCTAGCAGCAAACTTTAATCATACTGAACACAAGGTTGACCATACTCTGCCCATACGTAATACCTGCCAGTCTCATTTTTGCCAAGATACTGTCTATTCTATTAAGTAACACAGTTTTACTTCTTCATGCTCGTACATAATCCCTGAGGAACAAAAATGCCAACGCTTACCATTTTATGGAGTTTCATATGCTATTTACTGTTTCGTCTCAAGGCCATAAGCCTGAGAATATTACAAGCCCACCCACACATACAAACACATCTTTCCTTTTAATTATGTTTCTAGCCCTAGAGATTACGGATCGGCCTGAAACTGTAAACTATGTGCGTCCTAAAACATCAAAACCAACCCAAGATGCATGTAAACTCAGGAACTTTTCACATGCTGCTCGTGATTTTTAGGGAGGAGAGGAGGAGAAGACTTCTGATTTGGGAACGTTTCTGGTAGGCAAAGTTTACCACCTTGCAGCTTACGCAACAGCTCTGACTCACTCGCTGCGACCCATCTGCTGGGACACCTTCTGCTCCTGGAGCGGCAGCAGCAGAGCTCCGATGCGGCACGCAGAGGGTCTGCCGGTGTGTCCTGCCCCTTGCCACCCAAGGATGGCACGGCCAGGAGAGGAAAATACCACCACGGAGGCAGAGGCTGAAAAATCAACCTAGAAATGGTGCACGCACAAAAGGTGAGGAGCACCTGTAATCCACCTAGGAAGGACCAGCCTCTGGCAAAGATGGATGACAGCAAGCCTTAGTGGAGGGTGTATACTGAAACACCACCCCGTTTACTCAACATATTTGCAGGCAGCATCAGCTCAAATGAATTCAGAGCCCTGAGGCTGGAAACACAACCTGCTAAAAACATTTGTGGTGACGGGCCAACTGCAGTGTAGATGCCATTACAGCCAATGTCTCAGCTTCCTTAAGCTGCCATTTATTTCCTAGCGTAGTAAAATCATGGTAAAATTGGCCTTTATCTTGCATTTATTGAAATGTAATTTAAAAGATTTACTTTCACACCATTTTTCTGGCATCAGAACGTATTTTGGATTTTTTTTTCATTTTCAATTCTTTTTTTAAAGCCAGAGGCTTTAACAAGTTAGCAATTTTAATGAGGAGAGGAATGTTAACTACTTGAATAAATACAAACCATGAAAGAAGTGAAAAAAATTAAATTTTTTCCCCTCTTCGAAGCTGGAGATAATTTCATATCTGTGGGAGGTGCTGACTGCCCAACTGTTTGCTTAAATGTTATTTAAAGTATTCTTAAAAATACTGTTACCCCATAACATTAAGCATCTCATTTACCCTAGTCATCAAAATTATTTTCATAGTGAATGAAGGGCAGCACAGGCGTTCTCACTTGATTCATTACAAGAGACAAGGAAAATACAAAACAGACAGAAAATCATGAATGGCTGTGCAGCATTTCTGTGATGCAGACAGTATGAATAGCCAGAAAGACCGAGCTAATCATTTCTGTATCTCCACCATTTTGGACCGTCCTACTTAGTTACTCCACGAATCAAAGGTACACCCGGTTCTTCATTTCTTGATCATCCCTGAAAAATAAGCACATATCAGCAGCTTCAGTATATGATTATCAGCCCTCAAGTTCTAAGCTCAAAATATAATAAAGAAGGTAGGAATACATCTGCCTTTGTAAATAAATCACTGATGAATAAATGGCATCCATGCTAATACTGCCAAAGGCAAAACTGTGACCTAAGAAAAAACATCAATCTCTCTTACGTTGCTCTAGCCTCATTGGGATTGCTGTATTTATTAATATCTGGATTTTTCCCATACATCAATTGCTACCACTACTTCATACTTTCTCCCCTACAAGGCCAAAATTTAGCCCATAGAGGCTTACCATTAAAAAAAAAATTTTTTTCCCAGTCAGCTCAAAGTCACCGTGAAAGACAGACCTATCTACACACAGAGCAACCTAGAAAGGGGCTCCAAACTGTAAAGGCAGGGATGCTAACAGAGCCACACTGAAAGGTCAATGCAGTTTTGAAATTAAATTAAAAAAAATTTCAGAGCCTTCTCTGCCCTTTCTTGGATGTTCACATATGTGTGAGGAGCACAGCTATAGCTCAGCAGTGATACCCACACACCTGCGATAGGCATGCCGCTCTGCAGCTCCTGGGCCGCGTGGCACATCAGCCTGGGATGCTGATGCTGGAGGCGAGCAGGGTACCTCGCTACTGCATGTTGTCAGGACCCTATCCCCTCCCTCTGTGCACCCTGGTAACTCAGCCCCCAAGTTTATCTTGCAGGCAATTCAGTACTGCTACCTATGAAAGGCTGGAGATGCCAACAGCTCCACTACAGACCACACAATGGGAGCTCTCCCAGAGCCACCTGCTCCCTGCGGGGCAGCCCAGGGCAGGGCTCCAGGCTAAGCAAAGCCTGGGATGACCATAGATTATCCTCACCACAAAGTGAGCAGGGAGATTCCAACCCTCACTCCCCTGCCGAGGGCTATGCCTGGGAAACAGGGATCCCTCCAACTCCACCAAAACGGAGCACCCTGCCTCTCTCCCCAGCACCATGAGATGCATGGCTGCAGAAACCAAGACTATACAGCCACTGCCTTCGGCTGCTGGTCCAACCCCTGGTAGCAGCATCATACAATGTTCACAGAGGAAGCCTGGCCACCTGCTAGCCAGCTTCAGCCCCACTCGCAGCCCAGCTGCCCTTCAGCAGACACAGCCACTCCCTCTGAACACATTAAAAACACCCCCAGTCAAGGGGCACTGAAAAATCACTGCGAGTAGATGAAATTGCAGCAGCTAATTCATCCTAATGATTTCAGTAAATGCTAAAAAGAAGATAACCTCTCTGCTGTTTATCTTTGTGCATGGTTTGTTTTCAAGCACAAAGTAGTCAAATTAGGTCACAGCCATGCACACGTTGTACGAGTTTGTTATTACTCAAGCCATGCAAGTAACACCTGTGAACCGGAATGGGTGACCAGATAAGCAAGGTTTTATTTCTCATACATTCACGACACTAACTTTTTTTTGATTGTAAATTTACCCCAGATGCAAAGTAGACTCGGAAGCCATCGTGTCTAACAATTTCAGTCAAAGCCATCAACAAAGATTGCTTCAAAACTTTACAGAAAAGAGCTAAATTTAGGATTTCAACAAGGTTCAGGCAGGATGAGTTGTGTTTGTTTTCAGATGTGACAGCAAAATTTAAATAATCATAGCTGTTTGTAAATTTAGGCAAGAGCTATAAATCTCTTTCCCTCATTTGTCAGTTCAGTTAAGTTCCAGTTCTGCTGCTCTACTCAAATATTTGGCAGGATTATACTTCTGTGTTTTATTTCCTAATCTGACCATTATGGCAACTAATTTATTTGTATGTAATTTAATTATCTTTAGCTGTTCTGCATCCTTGGTGCTCTCTGAATACTCCATCTCCAGCTATTTCATTTTCTTTTCACTCTTCTCCTGCATTTGAATGATTGCTCTTTACATAGATTGCTGGCATGGAAATGTTGCTTAACTTGTAGCATCTGCAGTCAGAGCTATTATTTTATTTCAATACATTGTCTGGCCAAGAGGACGAACCCCAGGACTTTGATCTTCAGTCCTTAGGGCTCACATTCAGAAGCTGTTATTTTCTCACTAATGCTAATGAAGCTGCTCTGCTCTTTTCTTCTATTGATTCCTGCTCCTGTTACACCACCGGGTACTATTCGCAGAGCAGAGAGTTCCCTTGATCCTTGCAAGTGCACCTTTAGTTCCTTTATTTCTATTTTAAAATCTTGCCAGGCTACCGCTGGGAGATTCAAGTTGAGGAAGAACCTACTTCCTTTCCTTTTTGGTGCCACTGATGCTAACATGAGTTTCACAGCTGAACTGCGTGGAGTCTAGATTTTACCCATACCTGCAATCTACATTTAAGTAATCTCCCAAGTCCTCATGGGAACTATAACACCCACCCCAGCAGTGCAAAACAGCATCGGGTTTGGCCTCCATTGGGCCAGCCTTTCCTCTGAGCTCCCCCCAGCTCCTGGGTATTCCCCTGCCGCATACATCGCTCTTGCCAGCATACAGCAACTGGAGAGTACAGGCATAACTTCTCTTGTTTAGCATTCTCCCTGTATCACCTTTGTCACATCCTTCCTGCTGCTGCAATATTTGTAAAAATATAACAACCTAAAAAGTGGCATTTGGATAACAGAGGCATTTCACATGAACTCCTTGTCTTCAATTTAGCCACGTGTATTTGTGCCTTGGAGGAAAAGAGCATCCCCCACACCTTTCTTTTCCACACTTTTTTTAAATTAATAAGGCTCAAAATAGAAGAACAACAGATAAATTTACTTATTAGATAACAGCTGCCAAAATTTGCTGCTAACAGACTGGAATTACCATGGAGAAATGCATTCTGCAAAGAAGAAATTCCATCTGCAAAAGTCTTCATTTGGCACTAAGACAAAAGTTCTTTATTCCAAATACACATTTAAAAGGTTTCCATATAGGTTTTACCTTTATTTGTGGTATAAAAGAATAATACTTTATGAATTAATGTGCTGTTGCAAGGCCAAACTACAATTGCCAGATGATATCTTAAATAACACAAAATCCACTCCAATTAGCTACTGACCCTTGAGAAAGCCTGCACACACCTCTCCCCACTTCTTAATGTTTCTTTTGCCTACTTTCCTTCTCAGCTGGTTTCACCATAACAGACTATATAATACCCCTTATCTGTTTTGCTTCAAAACTATACACTGCCCACTCTCTGAAGTGGGAACTTAGAGGTCACTTCCCAATTTGAAGATATTTCAAGGGGGAGAAAAAGCTGACCAAGTGTGTAGTGAGATGATGGGACACAGGATTCAGGTTGGGTCTGGCCAGACCATCTAACAGTATGAAAGAATATTGTCAGCTATTCTGTCTTGCTCTGAAATTCTTTCCTAAAGACTTCAGGGGGGAGGAGGGGAAAAAAAAAAAAAAACCACACAGTGATTCCTCAGTGTGAGTTTACACAAGCATGTGTTACCCACACGAAGAAAAACAGAGTGAATTTAAGTCATCTACTGAGAAACTGGTAGGCTTTGGGTGAAAGCTTGAAAGCTGATGAAGGTGTTCAGCGGTGGCAGGGATCTGCCAGCTGTACTGGCCTTCCTCATCGCTCCCTTGTGTCAACCCTACTGTGCGTGCACAGCCTTCCCCAAGACAAGATTGTGGGGACGAGCACAACTTACACTGCAAACACTGCTCCCGCCTGTTCTGGGTGACAGGGGATACAATTCAGAGCAGGGAGAATATCCTACACATGTTCCTCAGCAGTGCCCGCACAGATTTGGGAAGGTTAGAAACAGGAGATAAGCGTCTGCAAGAACATCAGCTCGTACCAGGAGATGGTTGTGGGCAGAGAAATAGAACAAGAATAAGCAGGTAGGTGAGAGCAGAGAAGTCTACAACTACAGAGTGCAACAGGAGCCCCAGATCACAACAGGGACTGTTATTTTCTGGCAACAGAGAAATAGTAAAGTCAATGCTTCATCCTGTTCCAGTGGCCGGCTGACATCTACAACATCCTGCCACAGGTGCCTTCTACTTTGGTAGCTCACCCAACAGTTTTGTGCAGTAAATCTTCCACACTAATGAACACTATAGGAAGCAGAACCGTTTCCAGAAGATGTATGGTGTTTGTGTTTTCAGAAGCCTCTGAAACCTCACAAACCACCCCCCCCAAAAGAACAACACCCACCCCCTAACCTACAGATAGACGAACTCTCAGAAGCAAGGAAATGCCAAAATTGACTCCATCAGTACAACCTTAATTTGGTCTCTTTTTATCAAGATATATACACTGTCTTTAACTGCAGAAGAAAACATTAGACATATTTTAACAAAATACCTAAAATTATGACATACTTTTGGAATCTGTTTTGTTTGTTTTGGGTATTTGGTTTTGGGTTTTTTTGGCTTTTTTTTTGTTTGCTTGTTTGTTTTTTTTTTTAAAGACACGATGGCATGCAACCTTTCTACTATGTATACATAATACAAATTGCACACCTATATCCCAGAAGATGCTCATTTGGGAACCTTGTCTTTCAACTACATAAGCAAACCCACTACTTTACAGGCTGAAAATACATCCCAGAAGGCACACTCCAATTTGCTTGGCACTGCCCCTCAACTCCAAGCTCTGTAAACAGACCCCCAGCCAACTAACTCACCCTAATGTCAACTGAGGAACAACTCTGCTGTCCTCCAAGTACTTGTTCTGCTTTCCTTGCTGACACCACCAGAAGCAGGGACAGAAACTGCCTTAAAACACAGGCTGTGGTCCCTGGACCTTTTAGTCTGACCCTCAAGATAGAAAGAGGGGATGAGTCAGTGAACGTCTGCTTTTGACAAGGTAAACTGTGGGCAAGCCAGTGTGAAAACACCAAGTACAAGTTACCTGCTGATTATGACAAAAATCTCGTTTGCTCCATTATTGCAGGCAGTATAAATCCAGGGCATTGCACAGCTTCCTCACATATGTCCAGCACAGAGAGGGATTTCTTACCAGGACACGTGCCTCCAGAATCATTGCTTCAGTGCTAACAATCTTGGCTGGCTCCTTTCACTTCTCTGTTCAGAGCCACACCCAACCATGAAACACTGGCTCTTTTATAATTAAAAAGAGGATTTTTTTTTTTCAGCTCAGTTCTTGGTGGAGCTTTGTGCATGTTTACAGTCAAAACTTCAGGACTAAAAGGTACCATAAACTTCACCTCAAAGACACCCTTCAAAGCAGATATATGGATGCTACAACCCCAGATTTTGTCAGCAGTTCTCATTTTCTCTGTATACCCATTTATGTTTTAGTATACTGAATGGACACCCCTACATATTGCACAAAGATTGATTTTGTTGCAGATAGACCATACCAACAAGAGTCTGGTGGCAGCATCAGTGTCTGCCAGGAGTCGTCAGTGGCTGCAAGTTCAGTACTTTGGTAATTTTCTTAAACTTACAAAAGCAAATTGGCACTATTCCATACTTAGGAATCTGGGAATACTAAAAGCTTCCCAGGGTACATTTAAACAGGTAGCATCTGCAAGTGCTAATTTTGCATAAACACTGGAAATGTTTATTAAAGGAAGACACAATATAGTATCAATTAGGAAGTGTTCAGCAACTAGCTAATAATAGACAAAATAATCACCTTTGGCTCTTCAGCTGTCTTTACAAGTGTTCAGTGATGAAAATATCCAAGTTAGATGAGCCTAATAAAAGAAACTTCTTCTCACATACTTTTCTGTCTTTAAATATGTAGATCATATAGATAGATCAAATGTTTATACCTACAAAGGTACAACCTAATGCCACCTTCCCCTTCACTTCTGCACTGTCACGACACGTTGTCAGGGTCTATCTAATGGCAAAAGTATCTCCAGTTCAGGGGGAGAACAGGACATGCAGCCCTCTCTGTTCTGAAGGGGTGACTTGATACTTCTCAATCAACATCTATACATTGACTTGTGGCTGCTGCACCAGAGGAATGCCACCAGCTGTCATGGCACCTCTCTCTCTATTTTCTCGTTTTCTCTTTTCCACCCCTGTTCTGCACAGTCCAGGCCTGGTTAGCCCTACCTGTTATCCAAACTATGAGGAACGGTAGCTTGAGATGGTGCAGGAATCCAGATGATGCACCTGAGGTCAGCCTGGTGAGCATGCAGGGCTAGCAGTTTGGGCAGACAGCGATTTCCCTGGGCTATCACCATTACTACCTTCCTAGTAGCTTTTGCAGTGACAGAGGTTCCGTATCAGCTCTCAAGTACTGACACTGGGAAATGCTGAAATCACTGCTGGGTGCTGCAAGAGACTCAACAGCATCTCTTCAGCTGCCTGTTTCTGCTCAGCAAGGAACTGCCTGGAGGGAGGTTTCAGATGGTTACAGGACCTTTAAGCAAAATCCTACCTCTCCAGGAGAGACAGCCTCCATGTCCTTGCTGCCTCTCACTCGCATTTCAGCTCATTATCCAGCACTTCCACAGCAAGACATTGGAGAATCACCCTTCCTTCAAGGCATATTTAGTTGAAATTTGCTGTCATTTACTGACACCATGGGAACAACAGTATTTCACTACTGCTGCTTTCAAATTAAGTGAATTACAAGAAATACTAACCTAACTGAGTTCTGTTCTTCTCCCACCCCCCGACCTTCCCCAAATCCATAGCACTGAGAGCTCCTTTTCTTTAGAGTCCTTCCCACAAGCTCGCACGTCGCAGAGATTAGCAGACAATACAGAATTGCCTGAGAGCATGTTGGCAGGAAACAGTTAGTGTCAAATTAGCCAAGTTAATATAATAGATTGTGATAAATTGAATGCTTGGGGTACTACGTGCTTGAACTATGTGGTGCTGTGTATCACAGTAAATCTATTTCCTAAAACCTCTAACTGGGCAATTTCATCCATATAAAAATGCTGCTAAATATGCCTCTGCTTGTTGTCAGACAGTTTCTTGTCCTTTTCAGCAGCTATAAAACATATGGGGTTTACATTGCTAAGAGCCTTTGTAAATCACGCTGTAATACCTATGGGTTATACTTAGCTATAGACATGTCTTCAGCTGATGTCAATTGTTGTGGCTGCCTTGACATCAGAGCCAAGATTATTTACAGCAGCTGAGCATCTCTCCTTCTGGGCTCAGCACTTACAAATGTAGGCAAATGAGATGTGGTTTTGCTTTAGGTTTAGGAGGACTTTTATACAGAACTTGATCTTGAGAAAGTAAAGCCAGACAGTCACTCAAGTCTGGTCCATATCTGTTTGAAAGTTCAAAGAGTAGATCCCTAGATATCAAACAGTTAGTCTTGGCCCTCTCCTGCTGACCACTTGCTGCCCTTTACATTACATGGAACAAACCTAAAGAAACATCTCTGACAATAACATGAGCACCTACCTATATAAATAAATATTTTTAAAGGTGTTTACCATTTGTCTCACCCTCTGAAAAGGGAGGACGACAACTGCCTTTAGCAGGAGCAGCTGGGACTATGCCAAATCATCTCACCAGCTTCCCCATGCAGGCAGGAGAGGGAACACTGAAGAGGCACCTCCACACTGTAATTCACCCCACCCGAGAAGGGAAACTTCAGCCAGCTCCTACCTCCCAGGAATGGACAGGAATGCCTCGTGGACTGTAACCACAAAGGGACTCCAGGCCTCTTCTTTCCTCCCCTCGGGAAAGTTTTAGTATGAGCAGGGGCACCGCAGCTCAGCCAAGTGCTACAGACCAGGGGTGAACCTCCTTCACAGCTGGGTGATGGGCACAGATGCACAAGAGGGATGTTAACCATCCTATTAACCCCTGCCCCTCCCTGAAGCCAAGGCTCCTTCTTGACTGCAGACATGCTACAGGTGCCTTGGACTGCTGGTGCTTAAAAAGTTTAATCTGGATCCATCCCCCTGTGTCCTTTTGAAATCTTTCTTTACCCTTCCCTATATACCAATTAGCAAGTAATCACTAAAAGGTATGAAACAGATTCAACATTTTTTCCACAGGTTTAAGTCCATTAATTAATAACAGAAGAATAGTTCTAACCCTCAAAATATTGCTTTTATATTTTTAGTTTTCTTATAAGGTTTATAATTACAGCTGAGCTTGTTTCCAAAGCCACTTCTTAAGCAAAGCTCTAGACAGTCCTCAGAATATTACAAGCTTTGCATTGCTGCACTACTTATAAACCTCACAGTAGAGGTTTTTGCAACTTCCACACTATAGTTTTATTTTAAGGCAACCCAATAAAAAGCCAGGCAAAAAAGTAAAGCACATCATAACAGGCTGGTATCTAAACAACCTCAATCTGTGCCTGCAGGAGGCACTAGACCTCAAAGGGTTAAATATTATTTTTTCAGTCAATCTTGTTATGCATCCCACACACTAGAACTTATCTGACATGAAAGTGGATAGATAGATATAAATATAGTACATAAAGTACAGTATTAATTTTAGTACAGACAAATTACGTTAGAGACTGTCAACATTCAGTCTGGCACAACTGCTATACAGCTACAACATTTGGGGGGGGGGGGGGGGGGGAGGGGGGGGTCGGGGGGGTTCGATTTTTCTCTTAAAAGGGGA